>JAAXYX010000101.1:0-69714 GCA_036851915.1 Ptenothrix huangshanensis | reverse complement strand
TTAGAGAGGGGGAGTTGTTAGAGAGGGGGAGTTATTTGCAAAAATCAGATTTTTGATGGGGGAGTTATTGGAGAGGGGGAGTTATTAGAGAGGAGGAGTTATTAGAGAATTTACGGTAAGTGCCTCTTGCTTTTCCTCTGCACTCTGCTATGCTATGGTTTGGCTCGTTCTATTATTATTTTTGGGGTTAAGTTAGTCAAGGTATATGATTATGATACGATGCGATTCATTTTAAACAGAGAGAGAATGCGGGAATTGGAAAAATCGGGATTCCTTTCATTTATTTAGTCCACTGTGAAGCTATTCAATGTGGAGTAGTCGTAGTAGTAGTTATTGTATCGCGTACTCGGAATCAGAGTCGGAATGTGAATGGAAGGAAAAGTTAACTGCACTCTGACTACACGCTTAGAAATTCCTTTCCTTGTAAGACCTCTTCAGCCGTTTTATTACCGTCTTACTGTAAACGTTTACATAGTGCTCGGTAACCAAACAAACAGGCGGTAAGGAAGGCAATCATAGATGATGTGAGGGTAAAAATGAGGGGGAGGGGGTAGAAATTTGACATGCCTAGAAATGCCTTGAACGCTAGGCATTTTATCATTAGAAATTAGCAAATAGCCTGATAGAGAGGAGATAGGGGTTGAATAATCGGCATCATTTTATGTCTACTTCCTGAACTCGGTATCCGTAAAAGGTAAATATATTTTTACCGATAATAAAATAAGCAACTAAATAAAGCTTCTATTTACCGATTTCTATATTGAAAAATGGGTCGAGAGAAAAAACGGTGAGCAATACCGAATATTTTGCAAAGCATATTTTAAAGAGGCATCTACTTGTAAAATTTTACCGAAATACCGAAAAATTGTACGAAATGTTTGAAAAAATCTGTAAGCTTATACAGATTTTCTCAGTCAAACTTTAAGTTTTCTTAGTTTACGATTTACAGATTTTTTCAGTGGAACTTTACAGCTTGCGTAGTAAACGTCGTTAACTCCTTACGAATTTTCTACATGGTTCTTCTGTCATGGAAAACGGGGAAGCTTTATCACAGCAGTTGTGAAATTCTGGCGTTAATTTTTGAAGCGTGTACCTACTATTTAAGACATATGGAATGGACTTCTACCTAATATACTCCACTGGTAGTTTGACATTTGGATGGGAAATAGGAATGGAAAGTTCAATTGATTTGCTACTTCCTGTTGAGCAAAGTTGGTCTGGTCCTGGTCCTTGTTTTTAGTCGATCAGTGGGTACCTAAATACATCATAAGGAATGCTACATGTGCGTGAGCCCACTTCATTTTCATTCGTGAACTCTTCCCCTTTTCTACATATAAGACATGCAATACATATCTCTATTGTGCAAAATCACAAAGACAAACTTTATAAATTGCATAGCATCGCATCAGCTTGTCAAAGCTTCTACTGGTATTCACATTTTACATTAGATACTTTCTTCATCAAATTTTTGTTCGTCGTCGGGTTTGTAAATTTATCTATAGTTCCGACGAGTCGGAGTCTCTTGTATTATACGTACTCGGTCTGAATTTCTGATTTGTTTTTGTTTTTGCTTCTGGCTTTGACTTTGTCTCTAGTTTTAGTTTTCCTTGCATTACACATTAAAATTAAATTGCGGCTGCTGCTGTTTCTACTTTTGTTCTGGATGATGGGTCTGCGAGCGCCAACGCCAATGCCAATGAAGTAAATAAGCACGTATCTTTGTCATTTATGCAGGATGTGCAAAACCTGCCTTCTTTTTCCTAACGCTAAGGGATTTCACTGAGGAGATACTAAGTTTTGCCTTCAACCATCATTAGCGGTTGGTCCTAGTACGAAACCGAGAAAGTCGGAAACTGTGTTGTTAGTGTGTCAGAAACAAAGATATGGTAACGATAATGCAGCCATTTATTTTTCGTGTACCTTGTCAATTTTATCATTTTATGTCACAGGCTAAATTCTAACGTGGAACCGTGCGCTGCAACCACAAGCATTTTTTCCCCGGTCCTGGTCCGGGTTGCTCTTGAAGGAAAACTGAAAGTGGAAAGTGAAAAGTGGAAACTTTACTCGCGTCGTCGCATGATCACGATCCCGATCACGATCATGATCATGATCATGATGATATGATGAGAATGAGAAAAAAAAGTAGGGAAAAAAGCAACCTTGGCAAAAATTAAGCTACAGTAGAATTTATTGCAGCCGCCGATTATTGTAAATTGTAAATAGAAAATTGGGTAACGGCATCCCACTCCTGTTAAACGTTACTGTTACCTACATACAAGTACATTTGCCCATTTCCTGTTATACCACATGAATCTTAATACGACAGAACGGCAAAGCAAACGTTTCACAGTGTTGGTACCGCTAACAGAAAGTTAGCCAAGTAGTTTCGTCCTGGTCCTTATGGAAAAACATTATTAGCCTCCGAGGCTCTAACCGAAGTTTCTAAATACTTAGACATGAACTCATGTGCAGACATGAAACTTCGGGGTATACTGGTATTGGTTTTGAAATTGGTCTTACAACTTCCGTTTCCATTTGCTTTTTTTGCAAAGTCTTCCGCCGGCGGATAATAGTAATTATGTGTTGATGTGTTCGTGAGCATGAATTTTAAACGATTCCGAAAGCCTGCGAGTGCACACCCTCCAAAATACCATCTTGTTTTTACTTGCAATTACTTCCGTCATCTCTTACTCACCTTTTCCTTCGAGGTGTACGTGTACGCTTTGAGTTGAACGAGAAATGTCTTCGGATTGGGGTACACAAATGATGAAAATACGATGATCAGTTGCTATCGTGTACGCACGTGTTATATAGGGTGTACGTGTCAATCTATTGTACATGTGGTAGTACATAGAAAGTTTAGTTTTACATGGTGTTCTCAAATTTAGCGAGAGCAATTTTATGTAATACAAACATTAACATAGTACCTATCCACCTATACTCGTGAGATGAAGTATGTATCCACAGAACATGTGATTGTTTGGTTTGGCTTGACAGGAGTTGAGTGTTTAGTTATGGTTCAGATAAATTGTAACAAGGACAACGGAATAACTGCGTACAAGTGTAGTAGATTTGTGTCAAACACAGTTCGTATTCATACAACATGTAGACTACAAAGTAATACTAATGTCAAATGGTGGGAGTTTGTAGTAGATAGTGATATTATGTACGTACCATTGCATAAAACTAAGACTTGCAATAATTACTTTCTGTCTGTAAAAATTCCCCGGCCAACATGTGTCAATATGTTCGTGACGCGTCAGCAATAATTCCCGACGCTAATTCTTCCTTGCATTTTAAAGGGAGCGTTTAGTACTAGCTATATAGAGTGTGATTACAGTACAAAATTCACTGGTTTTATGACGCATAAGTATTTACACTTGATTAGACTAAAAGTTATGGTTGTTTAAAAGTGATTTTTTGGTGAGAAAATTGGTCTGATTTAACTGTCAGTTATCATTACTTGGATGACAGATGACAGCTCCATTAATTTTCTTTTCCTACTATAAAAAGAAATACCTACTATAACTATGGACACTATAAACACTGTAGAATCTTAGGTCAGGAAAAGTGCATCTAAAACGTCAAAAACCTACACGTACACTCTCCGAAGTCGACATCTTAAAAATATAACTCAATCCAGGATTAAGTTTTTCGTTGATTAGATGAGTAAGAGATGAGTAGGAGATAGGTAAAGCGTTTGTTATTCGTTTAACACCAACTAATTAGAACCAGTAAGGGCTTGATTCTCCATCCTGAAATAAATGCATTTTGACGTATCTTTTCTCTGTTCTGATACAAATAGTTACATGGCTTATTTGGGTTACATCGATTAACGCAATTACTTATGACAGTTACATATTCGTCTACCAATCGTTTTCCATTGTAATTATTATAGCATCTGAACAGGACCTGAAATCTGAAAGACTGAAGAGAGAAATCGTCACACATTATCATTTGCTGCCTAGTTACATCTTCATATTCACATTTGATTAATGATTTACATTAATGTCCGTCTACTACTTGAATAGAGCTTCTGACAGCTTTGATTTCTGCATACTGTATATGCTCAGCCTTCGCCTTCCAGTATCTAATCTCTCAATAGGTTTGTTATCACCAGCAGCCTTCAACTACCACCAACAGTAATATAATTTTTCGAGTAGAAGTTGAAGGCCTGGAATAGCAAAGAATGTATGTACTTGTATACAGTTATGTATAAGTATTCAGCCGCTGTCTAAGCATAGAAGATGCAGGTACAATTAAAGTGTATGGGATGGTATGCAATCGAGTTTATTCGTAATGTGGGATCTGCGAATGTGAATGCGAACCTAACATTGGATGACTTTGACAGGATCGCTTTACCTTTGATTTGCCACTTCTATGCTGTCTTTCATTGACGTTGACATTACAAAGTAGTTCTTCTGTCTGACTGAATTTTGCAAAACCGGAATGGCACCAACTCGCTGGGGGATTTTGAGTGCAGGTAAGATCAGCCATGACTTCTGCGTAGGAGTTGGCACATTATCACCGGAAGAACATCAATTGGTTGCTGTGGGAGCCAGGAATCTAGATTCTGCTAAGGAATTCGCTAAAACTCATAAGATTCAGAATGTCTACGGTTCCTACGAGGAACTTGTAAAGGATTCCAGCGTTGGTGAGTTAAAATCTATTCGACTGTTATATATACACGCTCAGAAAAGGCGTTACAAGTAATTTTGATAAAACCATTCTACAAATGTTAGCGTAAAAATGTACAGTGTTCGGTAGAATTCCAGAAAGAAACTATCCGAAAAATTTGGTAGATATATTTCGCAACATTGGTAGCATGTTACAGATTTTCATTGTAAAACAGCATTAGATATCAATGGAAAACTCCGGCTAATAAAGTTTAATATATATTTCGTTTTTTTCTCGATTCTTGCCCAGATGTGATTTATGTTGGGTCTATCAATCCTCATCATCTAAGTTTGACAAAGTTGGCTTTGGATAATGGGAAGCATGTTTTGTGCGAAAAACCTTTGTGCATGAATGTGCGGGAAACGAAGGAACTCATCGAGTATGCTAGAGCGAAGAAGTTGTTCCTCATGGAGGTAAGATTTAACACTTGCTTTAAAGCAATTATGAGTTTTCAGAATCTGCCACTCTGCCATGGGTAATTAATTACTTGGTTATATTGTGCTAAAACCAGCGTTGATGTCGTTTTTAAAACGTGTTTGCGATATAATTTACTGATATTGATAACCAGGCCATTTGGAGCAGATCGTTCCCAGCGTATAAGAAATTAAGGGAGGAGATTGAGAAAGGAACTATTGGGGAAGTCAAACAAGTTATTGCCAATTTCGGAGTCGAAACCGCAGAAGTTGACCGTGTCAAGTAAGTTAGTTTTAAAGGACATCAATATTATGTAGAAGGTGGATTTTCCTTTGTTTACTACATACTTTATTACTTATTTTCTGAATGCAACTTTAGGCAGAAGGAACTTGGTGGAGGAACAATTCTAGACATCGGGATTTACTGTATACAGTTGACTGTGTTGGCTTTTGGAGGCGAGAAACCTGAGAAAATCGTTGCAACTGGAGTATTGAATGAACAAGGGGTAGACGCTAGCACCAGCTCAACCTTGCAATTTTCTGGGGGTAGAACAGCTACTTTTGTTACTCGATCGGATGTCCTTTTACCCAACGATGCCGTTGTAGTTGGAACGAAGGGGGTCTTGAGGGTAAATAAAAAAAGTGAACAAATTAATTTAAGTAAGAACATAAATTCAAAACTTATAGTTTTATCTATTTTCTTTTCTTTGTACTTTCACAGTTACCGTTCCCGTTCTGGTGCTCTTCCAAGTTAGAAACACCCACAGAATCATTTGAATACCCTCTGCCCGAAACTAGCATGGAAGCGAACTTCTGGAACCCCACCGGACTTTCGTATCAGTGTCATGAAGTCCGTCGGTGCTTACTTAATGGTTGGTTTTAAGACATATCGGTCACTTTAATTATTACTATTCGAATTAAATCGTTTGTAAATAAGAGAAAGAAATAAGCAAGCGTGTGTCATCATCGAGGCAAAGTTGCAAAACTGCTATGTAAAGAACAAGTTTGCTACTACATAAAGTAAATTTGTAATGTTGCATCCAACGAAAATTGTTGCTTTTCAATTTCGCCTCTTCACCGACAGTCAGCAGATTATCTGGTTGTTTACGTTGATCTTCAAACTAGTGTTTAAAAGTATTTGGTTTTATGTTTCGTTTTGTCAGGTTTGACAGAGAGCCCTGTGGTTTCCCATACGGAGTCCATCACCATTGCTGAGATCATGGAGTCGATTCGAAAACAGGTCGGAGTTGTTTACCCTCAAGATTAAATTGACGACCATTTAAAGTCTCCGATAAGCCTAACTTTTAACATTGGATTGTTCAATTGAAGCGAAATAAATGTGGAAAAATTGATTCACCATATCGAACGTGTTTACTCCGTGGCGTGGGACTAATAAGTTGCGTTGGTTGTAGTTATATTTAATTATTGCATTGCTCTTCATTTCCTTCTATGCTTTCCTACAAATCTGAAGCTTTTCATTCTTCTGAATGGGAACATGAGAAGTTAGATGAGGAACGTAGCAATTTCAAATACAGCTAATGAAAACTACATTGCCTGTCATGGAGCTTTATAGGATGTTTACACTGCGAAAAACAATCTCATTAGTTTAAATTGTATGGAGTAACATCAATTTGAAGTCGAGTGAGATGAGGCTGAACAAAATGATTTAAGGTAATAATGATCTAGTCAAACATGCACATTAATGTCGATGTGAATTCTTTTTGAATTTGTTTAATAATGTTTTTCACAGTGTGATTATGTCATTACTTGAGCACTTGATTATAAATTCTATCAATATCTAATCTGTACGTTGGACGCTGGCCTGCGAATGCTAATACATAATCATGAACGTTCATAAAAATAATTAGACTTATGCTACCGAAAAGTGCTCAGGAAGACTTGGGATTGAAACATTAATTGCCTTGAAAACACAAAACTTTGACGCCTTAGGTTATTCTCGTTGCTACTTCGAAATTAGCTAAATAATTGCTCCAAGTCTAATTGATAGATTTCGTAGTAATACATATTATAATTATGCGTTTGACTTCTGATCCCTGTGTTCAGTCGTCCCATTTCCAAAGATATAACTCAAAGTCACTGCTTGAAATGCACACCTACTACGCTTTATGTAAAAAAAATAGGCATGCTATATGCCGTGCTGCTTTAACTGTTCTCAAATAGTGCATAATTAAACGTGCCGATGAGGTCGCATGGAATTAATAGATCCGTGAGACGCTTGACTTGAGCACGCAGCACGCAATTTCGAAATAGAATACATTATACGTATTAATAATTTATGTAGTTAAACCCTGTGAACAGAATAACTGCAAGGTAACTGCAGGTAACTTGCTCAAAACATAATAACATATTAAATGATTTGTTTGTGCTCTAATTCGAATCTAGCGTTGTGGCATTAAGTAAAGGATATGTGTAATGATGCAATGATATGGGTTTACCTACCCCTTAATCGTCAATATAATTATGGGGCAGTTCAACATAGAAAAAATTAAGATAATGTCACTATTGACCATTTAGTTTAACAGCAGTCTTTAGACCCAGAAAATGGACATCAAAAAATTATCGGAATATCAAAAATGACTTGAAGAAGAAATACTTTTATAGCACGAAATTGCACCAAGGAAATTGTTTACAAAGCTTACTTATAACACACATATAATTAATTATGAACTTAGCTAATTATATAAGTAACTGGAGTTCACAACTTGACTTAATTGACCTGGTTGAATCACTAGTTAATAGAAATACTGTCACCTTAGGCGTCCTTGTATTTTGTAGTTCTTTAACCTCTAAAACTTGAATCAGCTCTACTTGAATGAAACTGATAACTTGAGGCTGGAATATGTAATCGGGTAAGGGATTTGCTTTTAAAATCAGAACATTATGTAATATAATAATATTATATAATAACAGTTCTTGCCACCGTGTGAAGACATACGGAAAAATATCACAGTAGCCTCTAATTGTTTGCATTCGCTTGCTACATATTATTCTCACTTGTGATTTGAAAGACAAAATAAAAATCCGGCAGGTAAAGCTTTACCATTTTGAGGTATTTTAAAGCCATCTGTTATTTTACAATATTTAAACGTTATTTATACTTATTACTGCACATTGCCCTTGTGCTTTTCTTTTCATATTAGGTATACATAATAATATATACTCGTTTTGCTCCTTATTCCTTAGTTCAGAAAATGGCTCTTCGCTGGGGAATTTTAGGTGCCGGTTTCATAAGCGGTGATTTTTGCGTTGGATTTTCAACTCTTCCACCGGAGGAGCACAAATTAGTGGCAGTGGGAGCGAGAAAACTTGAAGATGCTAAAAAGTTTGCGGAAGATCAAAATATTTCAAGGTATTACGGATCCTACGAAGAATTGGTTCAAGATCCTGAAATCGGTAAATATTTTCATATTATTGTTTTTAGTTGATTTCCCTTCTGTTTGGTTAAGATCTTCTCAAGTAATTAATTATAGTTCAGGGCGGTTACGCTGAAAACTGATTATGTTTTCAGCATTCCTTTGTATGTACGTCTCTTTCAGATTAATTAAATGTGGTATTGCAATCTATATTTTGTATTCTAGATATAATCTATATAGGTAATATTTCTGCTCGTCACTATCCTTGGGCCAAAATCTGTTTACAGCACGGAAAACATGTTCTGTGTGAAAAACCACTATGTGTCAACATAAAAGAGACGAAAGATTTGATTGAGTATGCCAAGAAAAAGCAAAGATTTTTAATGGAGGTAATTATTTTATAGACATTTCTAACAAGATTAGAAAGCATTTTTATTTATGTCAAAAATGATGATAAAATTATTACTTTTAATTGTGGTATGGGAGAATTATAGGCTATTTGGAGCCGCCACTTCCCAGCATACCACAAGCTAACCGAAGAGTTGAATAAAGGTACTATTGGAAAGGCAATTCAAGTTATTGTTCCATTTGGAATTCCAAGTTCAACTGGATATCGTCTCAAGTTAGTGCTAATTTAAATTTGCATATTTAAAAATCGTAGACCTATCGTATTTGTTTGGAAAGGTAATCAAGATAGTTTTTTATGCGAAAATCTGGATCGCAAATTCCAAGAGTCTGATTATAACTTTTTTTTAACTATGTACCTACGCATTATATGCTTTTTATTTAAAACGATGAATTGATTTATTAGCCTTTAAAAATTGAAAGTACCTTATAATTAGCAATACCTAATTATATTGATTGGAATAATTTTGACATTATCCCTTGCGATACTTTTATAACTACAATGATCAGTTCATTGTTTTTTGTAGACCACGAGAAAACGGTTCTGGTACAATGCTTGACTTCGGGATCTACTGTGTTCAGCTCGCATCCTTAGTCTATGGTGGAGAGAAGCCGAAATTAATTCGAAGTGCTGGTCATCTGAATGCAGACGGCGTGGATTCTAGTACCAGTTCTTCATTAATTTATTCAGGTGGTCGAACTGCAACTCTCATTACCCACTGCAACGCTGAGTTATCTAATGACGCTACAATTATCGGAACGGAAGGTGTTATCAAAGTACGTATTAACGATGGTTTCAATACTTGCAGTAAAAAATGCAATAAATTACTGAATAATTGGTGTAATCGTGTAGAGGTATGTACATACACTGTTCTTTCCAATTTCTTTTATTTCTCCGCTTTTATGTATCTAAGGTGTGCTTCCCATTCTGGTGTCCTAACAAGTTGCAGACGCCGACGGAAACATATGAATTTGAAATACCGAAAGCAGAAAGGAAGCCGGTTTTACTACACAGTGAAGGTCTTTCGTACCAGTGCAAAGAGGCTCGCAGATGTATTTTAAATGGTACGTTTGGACGATAATGATATAAGGAAGATATAATGATTATAATAATAAGTATAACTATGTACCGTATTCGAGGATTTTTGTCTAGCCATTATTACTATTATTATTATACTTGATACATATTAAATATGTAGAACTTATTACCGTAAAACTTCTAATAATTCCCCGGGGAATTATTTGGTGAGCGACTTTTCAGGCCCGGGAATTATTGGAGGTCCGGGAATTATTAGAGGCGGGGAATTATTACCAACTTCGGAAGTTTATTTTGCATTACTGCTGCATAAATTAAAATGCTACAGACATCACAAAGTGTGACATTTAGAATTTACTATTTAAAGTGCTAAAATTCTAAATCCCCATATTTTCTCCGTTTGTGAAAAATTAGTTGTCTTCAGTGGTCATCCTATCAGATTAAGAGTAAACTAATAATAGTATCGTGGGAATATGAGTGCATACTTCTATTAATATACCGGGGAATTATTAGAGGCGGTGAATTATTCTCTTTGCCCCCGGGAATTAATAGAGGCAGGGAATTATTAGAGGCGGGGAATTATCGGAAGTTTTACGGTATAAAGATGCTTTATAGGTAAGCACCTATAAAGAATTATATCGTATTAACTGTATGTATGGTTGGTCTTTTTACAGGATTAATTGAAAGTCCGTACATGTCACACGAAGAATCCATAACAATTGCAGAAATCCTGGAAGACATTAGAACACAGGTTGGGGTAGTGTACCCTGCAGATGAAGACCTTGCATCAGAGCAACAAAACCTATCAGTTTATGGTGTTGTTCCACCTACTGACTGAATTTGTCGAATGTTAATTTTTTCAGTTTCCTGTCGCTTAAAATTGGTGCCAGTGTTTCCAAAGAGAGTTCAAGCATAACTGTAAATTCAAAACTGAGATTAGTTTTGCGTGTCCTCTGTCCTGTTTCAATTCAAACTTCTACTATAATAGTAAATCGTAGTATACGAAGCTAATAATTATATAAAAGATTTTTCAACACAATGAGTTGGTTCACTAAATAGTGTATTACTAACTGTTATCGATAAATTGTTAAATATTGAAGTACTTTGGCTATCACCTATTGTTTGCTGTAACTCATTTTGAACATTGGCTGATCAAAGCCATTTAACCTATTTGGGAATAAAATAAATAAAAGTAATCGCATCATGCATTTGTGTGTACTACAATCATATCTCTCACAATAATTTTAATACACGAAATGTATATAAAGCGAGGATTAAAAGCCCGGATTTTATTTCCCTATCACTGGATCAGTAAATAATGAATAAGTAATGTAATAAGCGTTCAGCTTAACCTCTTTATTTCTGTTTCCAATTTCGTTTGTACTTTTAATCTATAGAATTTACAAGCTTGTCAGACTAACACTAAACAGGGTTCAAAAAATTCTTGTGAATTATGAAAACGGATTACTGTATGCGAGCGATCAACAATTATGCGGATCATAAAAAATGTTGAACCAAGCTGTATTTTTAGTTTCTTCGGAAGCAGGTTGATACTCAATATCTCCGTCTCCTGTTTCGGATTCGTGATGAGACTCCTTATCGATTTTGATGAACAGAAAGTTCGACTGTCCACACTTTTTCCCCGCGAGTAAAATGGATGCGTTTGAAAAACTGTAGAGGAAAGTATTAGCATCCATCCCTGACAACTCTACGCCTAAACCATAGGCATGAATACGTCCAGGTCTACATGGCGCTGTTACGGTTCTACCCTTCACACAGAATCCGTTGAGAATAATTCCTTCAAATGGCCCGGTGTAGTACTCTACTGGAGATTCCTTGCGTGTAACTTCTAGCCTTGGAGGATGATTTCGTGTCACGAGGGATAAAGTCACTTCTGATATTTCTGTCCAGCTGAAACGGAAATTAAAACTTGATTTAAAAACAATGTCAAGGACTATTGGATTACTTTTGCATTAAGAAAAATACAGCTGACAACATATAGTTACTTGACGTACTATTCGTATGTATCATAGGTAAAGTTTCGCCATGATGCTGACTTGTTTGTTGAGTAGCTAGAAAATTCTTGGCCACCATGCTTGGAGGAAGCACTATTTTGAAAAACTAGGTCACGAAGATATTGCTGCTGCTCTGTGGAAATGTTCAAGCTAGAACTAGTATTATTGATATTGATACCGTTAGAATTTGAAATAGAATTCGGTTGTTGTTGAAATACAGGGATCGAAAAAATTGAGGGAATTGGAACAGACGATGACGGTCGCAAAATTGTCGTAATTTCGCCTTCTGTTTGTGGTTCAATTAGAACAGGACAGTTAGAATTTCCATTCCCAATCGGACTTGCTGCGAAAAGCGACCTCACTGTTTTCAATATTTTCGATTTAGAGTTCTGTTTGCTACTGCGAGTCCGCCCCATGTATTTTTTGTGTAAGGTAAATAATCTTGAAACCAAAGTCTTGATGACTCCATATTGAATTTTCCCACTATTTCTATCACCCTCGACATTGACATTCCCTCCGAAAGAATTAAGTTCATGGATATGGGAGTCTTCAGCCTCATTATAATTATTATTGTTGTCAACATTTTCTTGAACTTTGTCGTCATTCTCATTCTCGTTGGTATCATCTGTTTCTTCATTTTTCAAAAGTGGCAACAAGGAACTCAATATGTTTTCTATCGAATTTTTAGAAACAAAGCATAATTTGTCAGTGTTTAGTACCTGCAGTCTACAGTTGCATTAAACCATATTATTTTGTATTTAATTATTTCCAAAAAACAGATGTTATGATTTGATGTTTAACGAACGATGCTCTCGAGCAGCAGCAGCTAGATCAGTTGAGCTTCTTCTAATGGTTTCACATCGTCGTCTCCAAATTTCATCGAAACGAGCATTCTTTTGATTTTCTATAACATTTTGCCTCCTGACCTCCCGTTGTATGTCGGATAGTTTTGTTTCACTTTCAATTCTGTTGGGCATGCTGTAATTCGCAAGTTGGAACGCATTTGTATTTGCGAAGAAACCTTGCTTAGAATTATGACTCGAAGTGACAAGTTCTTGACTTTTACTTTGGCTCATTCTGTGCTACAGTTAATTTTTGGTTTAAATTACTACAAGTTTACTTAATAAAATTAACTTATATCTGGCGTAGCATAAGTGCTTTGTTACAATTCGCTGAACTAGTTGTGTTTATCAATGCTAATAAATACAAATATTGTAATTTTAAAAGCTACCTTCTTAGATTCCTCCTCGACACCTATTCTAATCCTAATCCTAATCCCAATTAAAATATATTACTAATTACAAATTACAATTACATAATTAATTACAATTACATTAATGAATAGATGAAAATAAAATACTGAATACGAATACGAAAAAGAAAAGCTATTGATGAAAAAATTTAAAAAATGAAAATTCTAGTCTAGTTGAGGTATTGGCTGGCTATACTGAAACTGAACATATAGTAAGCACGATAAAAAGTTTTGCTTCAAAATTGTGTGCCTATTTTGTTTGATTCTCTTCAGAAGTAACCAAAAATACCCATAGCATTTAAAATAAGAAATAGAATGTCATTATATTTTATATTATGACATATGATTAATGGGAATAATATGCAAGCATGTATTAAAAAGATATCAAATTTACTCACTAAAAATGTTTTTCCGCGCTTTTAAACACAGAACAATGGTGCACTAATTAAAAACAAGTTATTAACAAGCGGCGTTAACTAATATGAATAATAACTAATAAGTCTATTAAAAATACTATTAAAATTCGTGATCATAGTACTCGAGTTATTTGATACGTAATGAGGAAAAGTACATTGAATCTATGTGTGTTGTTCGCGGTGGTCTTCTTCGATGAGTTCAAAGCATACTTTGAACAAGTGTGTGCAGTGATCCTTGTCTATAAATTAGTCAAATTTCAAATACACATTAGCTTTCATAGTTTTCATATGTAAAATAATTAAGCATGCATATTTCATTGTATGCAAGCACAGAAAAATGATCATTTTCCAACTAACCGGTAAGGTGCTACTTGTAAAAGAAGCCTCATCCGTCGGTCATTATCAGGTTCAGTAGAAATATATGAATCCTCCAAAGGGGAAAGTAAACCGGTAGCAATAAAATATTCCCTCACATCATCGTAGCAAATCTCGTCTATAAAATCTAGCCACATCCTTTGAAAATCCTTCCATTCCGATGGACTCATGGTAATCAGAAATAAGTCAATGTTGAGAATAGCAGCAGCATCATAATTTTCAGTCAGCTGCAGAATTTTAATGAGATCTTCCAGTAATCCGGTGTCTTTGCCCATGAGGATCATGTACAATTCCTGAACTGGCTCTTCATAAGTGGTCTAGACAATAAATAATTCCTCAAAAGTTTAGAAGGTAACGAAACCAATTATAAAATACCGCATATTATATAAAGTAAACGATGCAGAAGCGAGTTGGGAAAAAAGATTTTTACAATTAACTCGGCCTCATTTTCTGTCAGGATTCCCGCACGGACTAATTCAATAATCAGGTTGGATAAATTTCTAGTGTTGTAGCTCAAAAATTCAATGTTTTCCTGAAGTCTTTTGAGCTGCCAATGTTCCATAGGTTGACCTGTTATTTTTAAGGTCACGCTTTTAATGCACATCTTAGGATAAACCTGTTCGTTACGGATGACACAAATTTGCGTCCATGTAAATGCCATAAGGCACCATGTTATTTTGTCTTATATAATTCCGGGACGAATTTTTAGGTAAATCTAAAAATTCAACAATAATGTCATATTATTAAAATTATGCTTACATTTCATTAGTAACTGTTGGTACTCATCATACTGGGACAAAGCCAACAATAAGATCTTGTAGCCACGTGCTCTATTCAAAGGAGAAAGAAAAAATACTTGTATTAACCAATCGCCTTACTCAATGTGAATTTTCACTGTCGAAACTGCACAAAGTGGAGTATCATTTTAGCAGAACTTCTCAAAAAATTTATGTACATACTTTGTCGGTAAAATCCTCAGAAGTTTCCTCATCCGCTGTCGATTTTTAGGAGACCTTTGAATCCACGTCATTTCTGATGACGACAGCATCCCAGTATTTAAAAGAGTTGGTAGAACCAAGTCAGAATTTACAGTTTTGACAATGGTTGTCCAATTAGATTTGAGTTTGTGCCATTCCTCAATGCACATGTCAAAATTTTTGAAGTCTACTGCAAGAATTTCGGCAGCATTTCGATCTCCTGCTTTCCACAGAACAGAGAGGAACTTCGGCACCGTCCCAGTGCTCTTCGTTTTTAGGATGTTGCACAAAGCAAGATTCTTTCGAAGCTGGGAGGGCATTTTGTCCTGAAAAACAAATGTCAATCCCCATTCATTATTAGCAGTCAAACAAAAAATTTAAACATAACTGCTACGGGGAATGTGCTCTCCAGATTAGTATTAAGTAATTGCTTAAACTTACAATGTAATCCAAATCAGACGGCGTTAATACTTTCGTCATGGCAAGGCCTTCACAGACTTTCTCCGTAGCAGTTATGTGCTCAACCAGGAAATCCTGGACTTCCAGTAATATATTTTGTTCATCAGCACTCATAGGAAAAGCTGTTAGAAAGCGACAACGAAAAGTTACAATTAAATACAAACTTACATAACTGCATTTTGACAAGTTGTTTAAAATAATTGGTGGGCAAATTCACATTGAAGTAAAAACTG
Source organism: Ptenothrix huangshanensis (assembly GCA_036851915.1). Classification (NCBI taxonomy): domain Eukaryota; kingdom Metazoa; phylum Arthropoda; class Collembola; order Symphypleona; family Dicyrtomidae; genus Ptenothrix; species Ptenothrix huangshanensis. The sequence continues at coordinate 54,082 of JAAXYX010000101.1, read as the reverse complement.
CCGATTGTAAAAGTTTTTTTTACATACAATTCTCGAAGACAGTCTTGTACTTTGGCTGCAAGGAAAGAATGTGGAAGAAAGCATCGTAAAATTCATCCCTGAAAAAGAAAAGGAAAAAGAAAATTACGATACAAATAATTATTAGTCTCTTTAATACAACAAAGCAAATAAATAATGTTTGTAATACGGGAGAACAACCTATAATAATATAATTAAGTACCTTGTAATCATGAGTTTCAAAATCTGCTTCATTTTATCCTGATTACAGGCCATCTTATCAATTTTTAAGTGTTCTTTGTACGCTAAAAACCTTGCAGATACTAAATAGCCCATAATGTGCTTGTACTGAATAGTTTCAACAATATCCAGCCAATTGAATTGCAGAAGTTGGAAAGCATTCCATGGGATTCGAATCTCTTGTGGTTGGAAGTGGAGAATGGAGGCCAATTCTTCATTTTCAGTACGATGACAAGCGTGGATAAGTGCCTCCATGATGCGTCCATGTTTTCGTTGTACGACATTAATCACAAATTTTGCTCGAAGCATAAAGTCTGGTTCTTCCGCCTTGACTCTTTCCTAAAATACAGAAATTAAGAAAGTAAAGGGAAATTGTTTGGATTTCAAAAACTCTCAACTGCATGCGCATTAATTACTACTACAATTTTATTCTTATAGCTGAAGTAAGTTATAGCATAAAATAGGTGCAATCTTACAAATCGCTTCAAATCCAGTTCTGTTAGAATGGCTCTTTCATTCAGTTCTGTAACCATTCTATCGAGATTTCGGACGCGAACGATGAAAAGATCACGATACCACTGAATCCATTCGAATTCCTCCACGTTCACAGGAGTGCCTATTTGCACATACATATAAATCAATATAAAATTATAATCTGCACAGTTATAAAAATAAAAAGAATCAAATTTTATGATAGCAAAATGTAAGAGTACAAAAATGATTTTTCAAGAAAGAAAGAAAGATTGAATTAAATTTTAAGCACTGAAAACCGTTTTACTTACATTTATTGGCAACATGTAAGTACTGCGGCTTCGTGGTGCTTATGAAATACAAAGCCTCTTGTAGTTGTACAAGATCGCCTGATCTGTAAAGATTTTAAAACAAAACAAATCTGTAAAACAATAACAGAACTTGATGTCCATTAATCTATTAATAATTCATAATATAATTTAAAAAGGTACACTTTTTGTGTGATATAATTTGTAATCAATTCCAGCATCGCGGAAAGAGCCTGGCATAGAGATTATTTTCCTGTAATTCGTTAAAAGTTACGAAAGAGCGGGATTTTTTAAAAACAATAATAACCGTTAAAACTATATGGTCATCTAACTAAACCTATCTCGAAATATAAATTGACTTTACCGATGTAGGTACAGGAAAATACAATTAGAAATTAGCCCTAATTAATTCCATTTTAAGTGTTACCTCTTGGCAGCCAAACAAAGGAACTGAGCCATTCTCTCAGCGTTTTCTGCCGTATCCTGACGAATATGTTCATATTCGAAGGAATGCATCATTTTGCCTTGAACAAAAATTTTAGCCAGTTCATCGTACGGAATGGAAGATAAATCGTTCCATAAGTCCAGCACAATTTTCTCCCAATTCAAGAGTCCAATTTTAACGTCATCCGGATTTATACTCATCACATTTGCAAGAATGTGATTATCTGAGTCGCGTAAAATCCGTAAGAGTTCTTGGAGTGAATGCTGTGGAAGCTTTATTTGTTTTAATTGCCGCAGGATAAAGGTACTCATTAGGATGTTGGTCTGTTCTTGCGTAACACCTGGATTTTCAGGCGTCCCACAAATAGAACCGTTGACGGAATCCTGCACATAATAATTAATAGTAGCAACGTAGCAAGTAATTAAACGTTGCTTATTTTGCAGGACAGAAAGGAGTGAGAAAATAATTTAGTACTTAGACAGACTTACGTAACGTGAAGCATTTTGATCTCGACCGTAACCGCTGATATTATTTTCGCTCGTGTAGTGTAAAATAGGAAGATTTTGAAATAGGTTTGCGTATTCAAATGTCGTTTTCAAACTATACCAAAATTTATTTGGATTTATTAAATGTTCAACAAAAAATGGTTCGTAGAATTCTAAAATTCGATTCATTTTTAATATTCAGTCTGCAGAACTGGTTAATGTACCCATGCAGAATACTTTTTTTTTCTTTTCTATTTCCAAGTTTTACACTAGAGCAAACCGAGTTTGGATAAAAAAATAAAAACGTCAACCAAAACTTTGCAAAAACTTTCACTACTCTGAACGATAGATCAAATAGCCCTAAGATATTTCATCACTCCACTTATATAAGTAGGATTTAATAAAAAAAATGTTATCAAACACTAAAATAAATATATGTTCCATGAGTTCATGTAAAAATTATATACGTATCTGCCTTTTTGTAGTATTTATACACAGCTATAAAAAACTGGAGTCCTAGTCTTGGAAAATCTTAAGCAATTATTGGTTTTGTGCATCATACTGCATGATATGTCAAGACTAGTAATCCCATTTATGAATGACGCAGAAACGACCTATATATTCTAATCAACAAGTTAAATACGTATCAAATCAATGATAATAAGTAGGATTGAAATGATGGGATATGTGTCGGTGAGCCGTTATTTATCTATCCGCTTGAACGCTTGAATCAAATAAAATAGCTATCGTTTCACCGAATTTATTTACATTAGAATTTAAAAATTGGAGCACGATATCATAAAATTTTAATTTTAACACAAATACTACATGCTAACGTTTCAATTTTGCAAGTATATTTTGTATAACACATTCTTTGCAATTATCTACCTTTATTTATTATGTCAGGTGGGATACCTCATGGATGGGAAAATGTGGAGCAAGTAGGAATATTAATATACACATACTTACGTAATACGTAATTACTGATAAAGTCGAAGTCAATGTATGATAAACAGAAACCAAACGGGTGCTTCCGCAAACGATACGAGTTCCTAAAATCAAAAGAATCAGGTTTCTGGACAATAACTCATACTCATAAATTTGTATGTACACAGGAGACTATGTATATATACAGGTATAATTCCTGCCATGGGTACTGCTTAATCGAAGCCATTATTATTATGCAAGTAAATTGTAGATTATGTTACCTTAATTAAGATACATCTGTGTATTATTAGTAATTTGGTAACTTCAACGTTATGCTGCTAATCATGTGCAAAATTTTCCTATTCAAAGCAATATTATCATATGTAGGCACACCATTACTCTTTTTAACAGAAACAAAAACTTTTGAGTCACAAATTGAGTATGGGTAATAATACGTTGGCTTTATTTTTTACCTTCAATTGTATTTAATTATAACTATTTCACTGTATTTAAGCATTTCCTAATTTAACTAGCCAATGTTTTCTTCGTATATAAGACAAACATTATTTATAGATCTGTAGATGTTGAGGAATATTTACATTATTGTCACATTCCTTAAGATTCATTCTACCCTTAATTCGAATAGGTTCTGAGCCACAAACAGATTGTGAGCAAGGAGTAAAAATCGTATACCTATACTGTACAAAATCCAGCAAGCCAACAAATAATATTATATATCGTCGTTGAAGGTGCAAAACTTAATACCCTTTGAAATTCCCCATAACTTTATGGTAAATATATTAAGTTCTTAACCTTCAACGGCGAAACAATGGTTATCTTCAACAGAGTGAAATGATGACCCTTTTTGAATTAAGTTATAATTACATTCAAAAATGATCATTCTAAAACTAGGCATTTTAAAAACCAGAAAAAATGCACAAGCGGTAGTAAGTAGTGAAATGAAACCCTTATCTTTACAAGTAGTTATTTGGTAATCCAATTTTACGCCATGCTTTGGATAGACATCAAAGATAGATATGACCGTCTGTGGTCATAAAGGCAATCAATTGAATAATGATATGTTGTTGATGTTCATGCTTTCCAGATTTTTATTCATTGATAGTTGTTATCACGAGATCCAGCTAGTAGCTAGTACTTCGCGTAATAATAAAGGCGGACAGGTAAGGGTAATTTTAATTATACCAGTATTTATGTACACGCAATGTATTATAGTTATACTAATAGGTGTATGCATATTGATTGGATATGTACGATTTTATAGTCAAAGTGAAGTGAAGTTTGATGATTATTGACGATGATGCCGACGATATACAGTGAACACGCAATGTATAATTAATTCAAAATAATAATTTCCTCATATCATAGGGTTCTCATGCCAAAGGGAATCGATACGGATTCAAATTACCTAGGTATGTAAATACTTGTCGATTGCGAATGTCAATATGTAGTTGGACTTACATGATAGTTAAAAAAATCAACTCAAGGTCGAACCATTAACTTTATTATCATCCGATTTTATTCATGGAGCCATCACTTTACACTTTATCACAATTCATTCGATTCAATAGGATACTGATTGCAAGGAAGCAATGCATAAGTCTTGTATGCGGTGACAAAAGTTAAGATATTGTTGTTAAATCTTCGGATAAATTTTGAAATTATCTGTTGCGCGGCTCGTCTAGATTGAAGGAAGTGAGATGCAACAAAACAAGCTATTAGAAGACTTGAAGCTGTTGATGTGCTGGTCAATGTCAATAATGAAGGCGTATGTATATGCACTATCAGTATTGACTGACTTTTTGAGATCACCGAGAAAGATTTTGATTTGTGAGTTATGTTTATTTATTCTATTTACATGTTTGACCGAAATAAAGTGCTTGATATGAAGTAGTGTATAATTATGGATATGTTGAATTTACATTTTCATCCTTACTCTGAAGTACCGGAGAAGAGATAATTAGATTAAGAGGACACCTCTACTCGCTCAGTAACCAGCACTAGGTCGGAACTTACAGCAAGCTAATACTAAACCACACAATCATTCACATTAACAATTAACACTTAAGTCCTATATAGATTACGAAAAGCGTAGAACTGGGTTCCCACTAAGTAGTTGAATCGCATTGCTAAAAAAATTGAGAAGCTGCTCTACTCTGACAATTTAAACTAAAGTTTTAAAATAAATCGTAATATTGCAAATGTCTTGGGTAAATTCTTTCAATGGCAAAAGTGTGATTGTGACAGGTGGCGGGAGAGGTTCGTGTTTAATTTTAATGTTTTTTGAGCAACTAGAAATATATTTATACCAGTATGAAAATTAAAGTTCAATGTGATTGTGATTACATAATTATACCATAATTTATGAAACTACAGGAATCGGACGTTCCCTTTGCGTCGAATTACACAAGCTTGGAGCAACAGTTTACGCAGTTTCGAATAGCCCTGACGATCTGAAATCTCTCCAGGCAGAGTGTCCAACAATTCGTCCAGCTTGTGTGGACTTAAGTGACTGGAATGCAACGCGAGATGCCATTGAAAAGATTGAAGCTGTTGACATGCTGGTCAACAACGCTGGCGTATACAATTACGGAAGTCTGTTTGAAGTTACAGAGCAGGATTTTGATTCGTAAGTACCTAACTAAATAAGAACCAACCAAAACAAATTAATTTACTGTTACAGTTATAATTATAGGTGGTAATTTTATTTTACAGAATTTGTTCGGTGAACCTAAAGGCTGTGATTAACGTTACTCAGATTGTAGCCAAGAAAATGATCGATGCCTCAAAAGCCGGAGCAATTGTAAACATTTCTTCAGTTGCTGGTCTAAAGGCATTTACCAAGCACTGTGCTTATTCTACTTTGAAAGCTGGTCTTGATCATTTGACTAAAATAATGGCGTTGGAACTGGGGCCATGTGGCATTCGAGTTAATTCCGTGAATCCTGGGCCTGTCCTTACTAATATGTTGCTCAATATAACGAAAGCACAGGAGGCTAATGGAGATAACGAAACTGTAGCTCAAAAATATAACGCAAGGGTTGCGTCCCCGAAGAAGATTGTTGACATGGATGGCGTTGTCAATTCTATCTTGTTTTTACTTTCTGATTCATCGCCAATGGTCAACGGAACCCATCTAGCCCTTGATGGGGGCTACGTTATTTCATAAAATATTACTGTTAGTAATTATAGCGGCGTATTATGTGAACATGATCAATTTGGTGAATAATATATATACCAATATCCTTTTCTATAATGTACCAAATAAAGTTTATCTCGTAGTTGCATTCAATATATATAATACGTCTCAAAGTATATAAGTTTATTCGGAAAATTAAGGTATTGCTCATTTCCGTATCTTTTATTTTCTAAAGCCAGTGTAGCACACGCAAACTTTGGGAAATAGCTGCTTTTAAATCACGTACCAAAATTAAGAGACCTGCTTTTACTTTTTACCGACTCTAATAATACTTATTATTAATAAAGAGGTGCTCCATGAACTTTCCATTGAATGACGTATGGAGATGATCCATGAAGGCAGAAAAAAATGAACTGAACTGAAAAATCATTACAAACGACTACTATCCCTAGAATTAAAGTAATTACGCCAAATTTAATATAATTTTTATGTCAAGAGCAGCTTTTTAAGTCTAACAAAGTTGAAAACATCACAAGGCCAGGCCCAGGCGATTAGCATTTCTACCAGCGCAAGCACGACAACTAAGATCACGCAACCTATGCAATTAAAACGATTTTGTATTAAACGACTCGCTTAGAAAAAGTAAAAAATTAAAAGTGATATAAATGAGCTTAGTGGATGAATGTAAGTCAGTGGGTTTGTAGGCTGGAGTGCTGAAATACCTAACGGTTTTACTACACCTATGATTTAAATCGAAATTTTTATTTACAGCAGTTCATTGTGTCAGACCATATCATCTAAAATCTAAAATGTCTTGGGTGAATAGCTTCAATGGCAAAAAAGTGATTGTGACCGGTGGTGGACGAGGTTTGTTTTGTTTCTTCCCCGCATTATTATTTTGAGCACCAGGAATTTGTCTAATATAATTAAGTAAGATTATTACACATAAGTCACTAAAGTTAGATTTTAGAATCCGGAGCGTTACATTTTGCACAATAGGTGCTGTGCCAAGCACAGAAAGCATCTTTTATAATTTACTATGCAGTACAAGAGAAAACTATTATGGATTAGAAAGTATTGATTAAAACAACAAGCTTTAAAAGCTATTGATGAATTTAAAAATAAAAGTCAAATGAATACCACAAAATTACTAATAAATTTACGACACCAGCATGTGTCGTATGTACATAGATTCCCAAATTTATAACATATTACTAATACTTACAGAAAATATGAACTAATGAACTCTTGATTATGTATACACAGGAATTGGACGTGCCCTTTGCATCGAATTACACAGACTAGGAGCCAAGGTCTATGCAATATCTAGAAATCCAGATAACTTAAAATCTCTCCAGGCAGAGTGTCCAACAATTCATCCAGTTTGCGTAGATTTAAGTGACTGGAATGCTACACGCGAAGCTGTTGAAAAAATTGAAGCCGTCGACATGTTGGTTAACAATGCAGGAGTATGTCTTCTAGGAACTTTCTTCGAAACTACCGAGAATCATTTTGACACGTAAGTTCATACAATAATTATAAAGAACACATAATTACCCAAACTTAATTATGTTGAGGGTAGTTATCATTATGATCAATCATACCTCTTGCAGAATTTGCTCCGTGAATTTAAAAGCTGTGATAAATGTGAGCCAAATTATAGCGAAGAAGATGATTGATGCGTCAAAGCCAGGGTCCATTGTCAACGTCTCTTCTATAGCTGGCCTCAAGCCAATGAGATTGGATGCTGCTTACTCTGTTTTGAAAGCAGGCCTTGATCATTTGACCAAAATAATGGCTTTGGAACTGGGACCTTCGAACATCCGAGTCAATTCAGTGAATCCTGGAGCAGTTGTAACAGACATGCTGCTCAGTTTAAAAACTAAAATTGAAGCTAATACGGAGTTTGCTTCACAGTTTGAAACCTTTAATCAAAGGATTGCTTCACCGAGGAAGATAATTAATATGGAAGAAGTCGTCAATTCCATTTTATTCTTGCTTTCTGATTCAGCTCCGATTATTACTGGAACTCTTCTTGCCGTTGATGGAGGATACAATGCATCATAAAATTACGATTTTTAAGTTTCTGATCTGTTATTTAGTAGGATTTAGTAGCGTTCCTTAATCATCGGTTCACGGTTAGAAATTGTAATTATAATTTCTCAGTATATATATTATATAATACTCTACACTAAAGCCAAATTACTAATAATTCCGGGCCCCTGGTTAAATAAACTATGCACACAAAATTACTAACAATTTAAACTCAAGTTAGGATAGTGCTACAAAATGTACAAAAATAAAATTAATGTGACAAGCAGAAATATTGTGAATTATTGTCCGTGTGATTTGATTCGGTAATTTAATTATCAAAACTACTTGTTTTATACCCCACGTCATGTTCTGCAACAATTTCCGAGAATATTATACTTGGTGGTGCAGTTGTGGCTAACAACGTTGCTTGTTGCTTGAATAATTTTCAACACGTCGTGGTCGTGGGAGACAAGCTTATTTGATTCTGATGATCTGAGGATTTTAATATTCAAGAATTTTGAATTCCACAACAGCTTAGCCAATTGTAAATAGAGTTTCCAGCAAAAACACTACAATTTTGTATTTTTAGGTTATTTATAATGAGAGACGCCGTAGGCTATTGCGACTATTATTAATGTAAGGATAATGATGAACAAGAAAGAGCATCCTGTACATCCAGTGCAGCCTCTTTCAAAATATGAAAACTCCTAGAAACAGATCAGAAACACATGTAATGATCACACCCAACGCCCAATGCTTTGTGATAATCATAATCATAATTACCTTTGCAAAGTACCTAAATAATGAAGTTTCTAAAATCCCTATTTTCTATGCTTTTTAAAAAGATTTTTTTTAATTTATACTTTGCTAGCAAAATCTCAAACTTACAATGCAAAATGTAGCTCCAATAAGAACAGCCTTTGTTCTGGGATCCAACAATGGGTTGAACTGAACGCCGAAAAAATTTGCATCGCTGATAAATTCGACAGATATAAACCTTTTAAGGATGCTGCCAATAAGCACGTGATTCTGTTTATTTTTAAGTAGGCTGCTTTTTCTTTGTCTCGTTTTTGTTCCTGCACTTAAGGCTTGGTCGTCCTGGTCGTCAGTAATAATTCCCATACTTCGTGCTAAATCCAGAGTGAGAAAGATTGGAAACATGGCGTCGCAACAGAGAAGAAAGGGGCAGCAACTGCTCGCCGTTGGCCCCTCGATAATCATTATTTCATTTTCTGTCGAATCCATTATTTTGTAGGACGGGGTGCATCCGCTCCAGTTTTGAATTACGTTGCCAAAAAGTTCCCCTGTGACGCCTGTGAGGCCAGATCTTACCTCAATATTCTATTTTCAAGTTTTCAGAAGTATTTTTTTTAGAGTTTTAGATTTATTTCGTGATGATTCAGTAGCATCTTAACACTTTTTGAAAGAGTTAATGTCTTCAATCTTACACCTATTTGAAAAACTCTACATTTCATTTAAAGGAATTTTTGGAGAAGTTTAAATTTTTTAATTTAATACTTTTTGAAAAAGTTCAATATTTCAGGCTTATACTTTTGGAAAAGTATATTTCGCTCTTTTAGCACTTTTTGAAACTGTTCTTTTTTCAACATGCATGATTTGAACTTAACTTGATTTCGAATTTTACTTACACTTCCAGCGTTATTCGACCCCCAAAAACACAGCTGGGTGTTACACTTCCTGGTCATTGTCATTACTACCTGACCTAGACCGTTGAATAAATTGATAATAAAGGGGCGATTGACGCCCAAACACTGTCTTTCAAAGCATCCGGAATTCTCGCCAGCAAAATACATTCGGAAGCCTTGACTGTTTAATATGTGGTAGCGATTATTTGTTTCTATTCCGATTATAGCTGCATATCGACCGAAGAATAATAAATCAAAAAATATGTCAACTCATACATCATTACATTCAAAGCATTCCAAAATAGGATTTTTATAGAAAGCTTCATAAAATCAGAAAGAGGCAGACCTTCAATAAGTTCAAGCTCCTGCTAAATAAAGATGGCGTCGATTCCCGCGAGAGGCTCTAGACCAAGAGGAACGCCCTCGATCGGCGTGTACAATGCTGTGAAACATAAAGAGTGAAGAAAACGGGTTGGCAAAAATAGGTAAGTCAACTTTTGTTGTCGATAGTCTTATACTTGCGTAATTATCAATTAATACTCACGAATCATGATCAAACCTTGTCATCCCTGAAACCTCATCATTTCTTGACCAACTATTTGTGATTTACTAGATCCAGGAACTGGTTGTGTATTTTCTGTCTTTTCCATTTCTGCTACTTTCCGCTGAATCTGCAATTGCTGTTCCTCTAATTCCTTCCTCTTCGCCAGATGATCTTTAGACGTCGATTCGCCTGCTGACATTTTGACTTTCGTGGATGAAGTTTTATCAAATTAATTATAGTATTGAATTAGCGTGGGGATTGAAACGGAGCCGGGAGAACTGTTTTATTTTAATACAAAGATTGTAAATTGCTATTTTTACACCCGTTTCATTTCTTGCAGTCTGAATGAAGGTTAAAGAATAATCAAATGAGAACAACGAGATTGATTAACATGAAAAGGCAAAGGTGAATGGAAAGGTAAACGTAAGCGATAGCAATAACGAGAAACGACAATAATTGACAATATTCGAAATTGGAACTGCAGACTGAAGGTATTTTTTAATTCATTTGCTTCTTTTCAAATTTCTAATGACAGCGACTACTTTCTCCAAACTTTTAAATTGATAATCTGCTGAACCAGCAAACTAGCTAATAACTTACTATTGATTGATTTACTGATGATGCTGAGCTGAATTGCTGATTCTTGACTTTGACTCTTCTTGACATAGTTTATGGATATTGGAATAATTGGAAATTGAAAATAATAATAACGTTAGACGAAAGCTACTAGAACTTGGAACCAGAAACTGGAAGATATAAATAGAGACTAATTACCCTTGCAAAAGAAAAAAAAATCTAAGGATTGATGGGCTCGCTAGCCAATACAATGTTCAGTCACATTCCAGCCACGCAATTTCAAAATTCATCGGATGACACAATTTTCCACTTCAATTCCATAATATCGCAATAGTGGTCCGCTCAATTGCACAATAACAGCGCGTAGTAAATAATTATCAAGTCTCAAAATATTCCCAGCTTTAGACGACAATGATGACATCTTTGAAATAATTTTAGTCGTAGAGTTGTAATAGCATTTGCATCATGGTCTTCGTTGCGTTCTAGGCTTGAAAACTTAAGTGGCAAAAATTAAAAGACTTTTTTAAAATGCTACTACAGAACACAATAGGACGAGAACAACAAGAACTTCACGCATAAATTGGATACAATGGAGTCTCCTGTCTCCTGGAGTCTCGATTGTATCGAATTTGTGCGTGAAGTTCTTGTTGTTCTCGTCCCATTGTATTCTGTAGTAGCATTTAAAAAAAATTGGGCCTTTTAATTTTAACCAGCTAAGTTTTCAGGCGTTACTGCATTAACATTGGAAACTGGGGTACAGGAAGACTGTTTTTGCTCAGTATTTAAGCTGAAATCTACTCCCGGACGGACGCGGAAATCATTTTTGATAAAATTCAAAAGCCGCTTTGCTTAATTCCAAAAATGAAATATAACTTAATCCTTCACCACTTGATTCAGGAGTAGAGGTGGAGGAATCGTGTTCAATTTTCTTCAGATCCTGTAGTATTGAAAAGATCGGAAGGGAAAAGAATGGCTTCAAGGGATCAGCATTGATCACCGGAACTCCAGCTTCCCTGTAAGAGAGTCCATTCATCCGAACTCTTTTAGTATTGGTGTGAACTTCGTCAGGATATCAGGAAGGCCAGATGTTACAATACCTCCATTTCTAGCTGCTAAATCAACATTGCCCAAACAACAGCCATCACTAGATAAACTATGGCAAAACAAAGTTCTCTGCAATTAAGACCTCAGCCCGCAGACGGGATGGCACTGTCAATTGTAGTTGTAGTGATGTGATGTAAGTAGGTTTTCTGTACCAACTATAAGATAGGGTTCGTTTATCTTGAAACCACATTGACGAAAAAGTTGAACAGATGAATTTTGCCATTATTATCCGCTAAAATAATACATGTTAACATGACTTTTTTCATTTTAGCTAATTACAAATTATTATATAAGCTTTATTGTACAATATATGTACCTACAAGCATCACTGTAATGCATTGAATGCTCGCCTCCAAACGTATCGTTTTACAAGACACGTATGAACTAGATGATAAAATTGTCAAAAAATGACATATGGCATGAGGGATTGTCTCCCTGAACCTGATCTATAATATTATTGCAGTTGGAACTAACAAAGATCACAATGATAGTGGTGCCTATCCATATCCATACATTAACTGCTCTTCAACTGCTGTGATTATACACGTGCAATAATCACAAAATACTAGAACATACTTTAGGTGGAGCCAATTAAGTTTTTTTGTGGCAACTACGTGAAACACTTGAATCACGTTGTGAACTTACTCCTGCATCTGGAACGCTAATATACTAATAAGCATAGTGTCCAGTCATCAACCATTATCATATCACACCAGACTGTCACTAACTAAACGTTTTTGTGAGCCACAATAACACCTCCAATTTCATTTATTAAATACAATAATTAACTGCAAAGCTAATATAACTAGTAGACTTTGACAAGGCAATTTAATTCCAGCGAATACAGCAACTTCATTCGACATGTGATATGGCATATGGCATTATAACGATAATATTAAATTAAAATGATAAGCTTAAACTTGACCTTAAACAAAAACGTCTAACCCACTTCAAGTCAGGTATAAGTACTGGCACAAAACTGTCATTAGTCATTAGTACTCGGTCTCATTATCCATTGATTCAATTTATTTTACCTTGCATCGCCACATCGCTGTCACCACAAAATGGAAATCAACTTTACGGGAAAAACTGCCGTTGTCACCGGTGCTGGAAGAGGTAATTACTAACAGATTTTAACCTTCTTTCAATAAGAATTTTGATTTTTAATCATGTGACTCACTAACATGAACATAATTTGAAGTAACGTGTATTGAATATTGTAATAATTATATACTTTGCACTTTTGTTTGCAATAGGAATCGGTCGTGGCATAGCCGAAAGATTAAGCGAATTGGGAGCAACAGTCTATGCAATTTCAAAGAACCCTGCCAACCTAGAACCGCTTAAGGCCAAACATCCCAATATTAAAACTGTCGCAGTTGACCTCGGTAACTGGAAAGCGACAAGGGAAGCATTGGAGAAAATTGAGGATGTTGACTGCTTGGTAAATAATGCCGCTACCTACATCCCTGGCTACTTCATAGGCCTTTCCGAGGAGGATATTGATACGTAAGCACATCGAAATTCCTATACTACATAGATACCTACGCTTAGAAATAAATGCGCAAGTAAAATCGGTAAAATCACTTTTATCGATTTCTATTGTAAAGTTTAATGTTCTTCGGAAAAAGTTCAAAAAGTCGTCGCATATACTTTTGTCAATACAATCAGTAAAAACGTTTACACCGATTTCCATGTTTTAAAAATTATTCGATAGATAAATCAGTAACTAATACAGTATGTTTTATAACACTGACATTTCGACCAAAAAAACCAAAATTTAATATTGCTCTGTATTTTTGGTATAGAACCTGCAATGTGAATTTAAAATCCGTGATAAACGTGAGTCAGATATTCGCCAAGAAGATGATTGCATCGGGGAAAGGTGGTGCGATTGTGAACATTTCCTCGAGTGCCGGTATTAAACCCATGCCTGCTGGATCGATCTACTCAACATTTAAGGGTGCTTTGGATCATCTGACTAAGAACATGGCTATTGAATTGGCACCACATAAAATCCGGGTCAACTCGGTTAACCCAGGAATGACAATGACTGACATGCTCCAAACGGCCATTGATGCTGAGCAAGCACTTCATCCAGATGACGATGCTTTCGTCCAATTTGGAAAACTCATTCCAACAGAGCAGAAACTCGTCGGAATTTCCGAATTGGTCAATGCCGTCTGCTTCCTACTCTCTGATCTCACGCCAATGGTGGTTGGCACAATTCTTGCAGTTGACGGGGGATTCTGTTCACTATAAACAAAATATTTAACTACAGATAATGTTTCAAAAATCCAATTAAATAAAAAGATAAAACCCTGATTTGATGTACATTTTTTCAGATTTTTAATACATTTTTCTCGTTTTAAGATTGCTTAGTTTTTACACTGTAATTATCAATGATCGTCCAATGAATTCAATAACTTGACCTCTCGCAATACTTTTTGGTGCAATTCATTATTTTCTAATGCTCAAGTCATATTCAGGATTTTGAAGGATACACTTTTATTGAAACTAGAATTTGTTTGTTTTATTTATCCTCAACTAATGCTAGTACGCTGCAATTACAGACTGAAGTAAAAGGTACATAGATGTATGATGAACTGCTCCGTAAGCCATATTGAATAAATAAAAGGTAGCACAGTAAAAGAAAATGTGGCATCTATACACTTGACTCAAATTGTATTACAATGCTGTCTCGTGGTCCCAGAGGTACTGTGTGGGTATCAACGGTGCTTCTGTAAATAATTAGTAATTACGCAAATTAATAATAATGTTTCAGCGGTAATACTTCTTCAATTCGTTCTTCATTCATACTTATTAAAATTACAACGATAATCAACGCCAAGAAAAAATCAATTTAGCTCACCCTGCTATAAGGCCAGACTCTTGAAATTCGACACTTCGAATAAGGACGGTGCCTTTGGTGGGAACGTTGGTGAAAATGCCCGCATCAACCGTTACAGGGCTATCAGCTAAGTTGACTAAAACCATAAATCCTTTGTCATCGATGTCGCGTGGAGCAATTCTGAAAGGAATTTCATAGTTCTGTAACGCAATGTTACACACTAAGTTATAGATAACCATAATAATTAATTTTGCATCAAGATTAATTACCTTGTAAATCCAAGAACCTTATTGGAATTCAGAGTTAAACTCTGGTAATCCCCGTACCTCCACGCATTCGAATCTCTCAGTTTGACTAATTCCTTATACACTTTCAAATGGCTCTCTTCAGCATTGTTCTGAGCAGCAACGTTGACCGCCTTGTAATTCTTGTTCAAAGGTAGCCACGTTTTATCACCGCTGGAGAAACCTGCACTCTTACCATCGTTCCATTGCATCGGAGTTCTCGCAGGATCTCTGGAAAATAAGGTGTAACGTTCGGGGTCAGTATTGCAGCCTGCTGGGTCAACTGTTTCTTCCCATGTCAGTTCAGTATCCTCCATTCCAATTTCTTCTCCGTAGTAGGTTACTGGTGTTCCCTTAAGCAGTAGGTTGATCATATTTGCACCGTCGACGCCACGAGAAGTCCATCTGGTTGTTGCTCGTTTTCTATCGTGGTTTCCAAGCTGCACGATAAAACATTAGAACAAAATGTAATAAATCAGATTTTGAAATTGAGTTGGGTAGGAATATAGCAAGTTGAAATTAAACTCGATTTAAATTCCTTGGGAATATTCCCGAGCTTTTTGGAAAGTATGAAGAATGCGTTTTAGATTTTCCAAAAATTCGTACCAAGAAAGGAGCCCATTTTCCTTCGGGCATCCGCTCGAACCAAATGTTGATCAGGTTTAAAACTTCTTCAGCAGTGCTATTAGGTGTGACCTTGAGTAGATTAAAGTTAAATGGGAAGTGAGCCACAGGCGCATTATCGTCGCCATAATAATCTCCGATAGCTTCATCATTGCCATAAGCTTCGACCATCATGCAACGAGCCTGGCCATCAGCTGCACTGTAAATATCTAAAAGCTGGCGCATATCGGCGAGGAAGACGAGAACACCGGGTAAGTTTAAAGTGTAAATGTGTTTCCAGTAACGATGTTCATCGGGCCGCGCATCTATGGGTCTGTCCGGGTCTTCTGGTTCGTCAAGAAACCGTTGATCTTCATACAGGGTAGGAACAGCATCAACTCTAAACCCGTCGACCCCCATATCCAACCAAAATTTAACAGCGGCAAGTATTTCATTGCGAACCAGAATATTTTCGAAGTTCAAATCCGGCTGCTCTTTTACAAACTGGTGGAGATAAAATTGCTGACGAGCTTCATTCCACTCCCAAACTGACCCACCGAAATGGCTAACCTGTAATTATAGTGAATTTTATTATTAGGTTCTTATTAGTAGTGAGCATACTGTAAAAGCTAACTAATCTTAAAAATGAAAAAACTTTTCAAAACGTCTATTTTTAATTTTTTCGCTCTTTTTGACTGCTTCCAATTTTTAGGTTTATACATACTTCTGCAAAACGCCTATTTTTCTGTTTATAGTTTTCTGAACCGTTTGTTTTTTATCTTCTCAGTTTTTGAAAATGTCTTCGTTGTTCATTTACCACGTTAATTCTTTTCTAATTTCGTTTTGTTACGATTTTTCAAAACGTCTACTTTTTATTTTTTGCGTTTCATGAAAACGTCTAATTTTCATTTTTTACGTAGTTAGAGGAAGCATCTTAATTGCATCAAAAACCTATCTCGGAGTGAGAGTTGTGCTTCGTGCGCATTTTTGATGAAGATTCACAGATATTTAGATATTGTATGGAATACTTAGGTCGTCTATTTAGGTGTACTCAAGATGCATCCTGACTGCGTACTGCGTACTAATATTTCCACTAAATCAGGTTTTTCGCGTTATTAGATGCACTAGTTTACACAGTGCACCAACGTACCCAATTGTTTGGTGGCTTTGGTTTTCCGTCTGCATCAAATCCACTAGCATTTTTCCACACGTAGTAATCAGTGTAAGGCTCGATGCGTTTCACAGATTTAATGAACCACTCGTGAAGGTCACTTGAATGATTCGGTACGAAATCCATAATTAACTTGAGACCTATCGTTTATCAATAATTATATTATAAAATGATTATTGTCTATATTATTGAGCATCATTACTCTCACGGCACCATCACCATTACATATTATATGTGTAGGTAATTACACAACTATACAAGGTGAAACTAAAAACTATAGGCCTCTAAAACTAGGTATTATTACCTACATTAAAAATTAAAAAATCATACCCCTTTGTCTGAAACCTTGAGACATTTTCTTGAAATCATCCATGGTCCCAAACTGAGGTTCAATATCAGTGAAATTAGAGATGTCATAGCCAAAGTCTTTCATTGGCGATTTATAAATTGGTGAGATCCAAATCGCTCCTATGCCCAGCTCAACAAAGTAGTCCAGTTTGGATGTAATACCTTCAAAAAATGAAAAGCGTAAAAATAACCCTGTTGAATTGGTTTACCACAAGGCGATAATTGTGAAATTAGGTATACGAAAATATTATTTTTGTTTCCTAACCATTGATGTCTCCGATACCATCCCCATTAGAATCCTGAAATGAACGGGGATATATTTGATAAATAGTACTTTGTTGCCACCACTCTAGCTGTTGGAGTTTAGCAGGATTTCTAGTATTTGGAATTTTATAACCAGTCACAAACAATGCACCAATTAGAGACAGAGACAAAGCTCTAATCCCAATTCCTGGGATGCACATTTTCATTTTTAAATTAAATCTCAACAAAGAAAATCAAATTGTAGCCAGTACTAATTGTGAAACAAATGGAGAGACAGCAGCTGCTTAAAAGACTTTATATCTGCCACCGTTGCGTTATTACAAACTATTTTTTCATAAACTCATATTTATGGAGAAACTACATATATAATTATATGTACTTGTATACTTCAATACTTTTCAAGGGTTTGACTCAATTTTTTATCTGCTGATTAAATCCCATACAAGAATGTGCACCAGCTGATTGATTGTATAGGTAAGTGCATTTGTCATTTATGCTTCAATCGAACCTGTAAGCTTAATAGAGCTTCAAGTATTTTTGACTATAGGAATCAATTCAACCTTCATAGCATTAAAATGGATCTAAATGAAAAACTTCACCATGTTATGTTAGCACAATGAAAATAATCACTGAACTTAAACGTACATACTAATAGTAAACTTATGCAACAGATAAACACGTTGGAACAAATAATAATCCAATGAATTAAACTCATATATGCAATACAATTAAACCATGATCAAAAATGTCATAATCTCTAAAAATCAAAAGTTGAAGTTGTGCATCGGTTTGCTGCGTCAGCTCAACAATCAGTTTTTTTATGTCATTTCTTCATCAAAAAACTGCAAGCAGTTCAATAATTACCCCCTTATATTATGTAATGAGAATTGCACGCATTCGAAACAAGGTGTTAAATAGGCACAAAGTAAAAATGGCCATTAAAATTTTAATTCCAATATAAAAAAAATTCAGAACTTTAACATCAGCTACTCATACAAGTATCTTGATCTTTATGGCTAATTTTATCTCCGAACCAAGCGTGTCTTAAATGGGTATACAGCCCGAAAAAATCCTTAAACGGGTTTGATAGACGATTTTTGTTGAGTCCTATGGATTTAGGAGCGGTGCTGCGCTTTTAAGACTTAATATTATTTATGTATATCATTGAAAGAATAATTATTTTTTTGAGTAAAATACACCAATAAACAAGTTTCTTGTTTGTCAGTCACCTAATGGGAAACATTGCATTACAATTGCGTTACACATTTACCATTTGCATCCAAAAAACGTTGAGGTTGACAATTTCCAGGATCACTGCTTTTATTTGGTAAAAATGCATTGATTACAATAGAGACTAACTGGAAATGTACGTTGGTTTAACATTGTAATATACTGTGAAAACTCAAAAAATACATGAATTTAAAGGAAATGCAAGGGTTTATTGGTTCAAAATCACAAGTCATCAAATTGCTTAAAATTAAAAGTCATCTTGCTCAGAATCACAATTCATCAAATAGTTTAAAATCACAAACCGTCAATTAATAGACGAAGCTGTATATAATTACATGCGTACCTTTCGGTATACATATTTTTGATTATTAGAAAGAGAATAATAAATTCTACCAAAGCACATAAGTCATCCCAAAAGCAGTAGAAACTTATTCCGAGCAGCATTGTTATACCCAGTGAATTTATTTAAGTTACATTTCGCTTGATAGCATATTATTATTAGTATTCCACCAAAAAACAGCAACATCATTCCTAACCACCCTATCATGGTTTCCGATTCCAATCGGCACCAATATTTCGATAAATAATCACGTGTGAAATAAAATTAAATGATTAGAAAATGCCACGCGAATTATAAGAAGAAATTGGAAAGCATTTTACAAGGCGTGAAATCGGATTCACTAATTAGAAACTCTGCCCTCTGGTGTTCAGTGAAAGGAACTGCTTCAGTAGAATCAAGTTTTTCGTCTTACATTTTCCGCATTTGACTAAACAATGTTCAGCTCGCTTCTTCTCCTAGAAAAGCGCTAGCTAAGGGAGCGGTCATAAATTATGCCAACCAAAATTTATGTTTCCTTTGTCCTGCCTTGCCATTTTGCTCTATTGGGAGCCTCAGTATGCGTTTTATACTTTTTTTGAACTTCATTATACATTTTATACTTTTTTGGAACCACATTATGCTTTTTATAGAGCTGTGATTTCCAATCAAAAGCTACAATTCAATTTTTATAAAAATTAATTTTCGTACTGCATTTGTTTAGTGATCTCTTTTTTTATTTTAAAAATTCGCCGATACACTATTTTCGCTCTTTATAGAATCCTTAATGCTTTTATACTTTTTTTAATTTTGTTTTTTACATTTTCGGTTTTGTTAGGCCACCATAGACACAAAACAAATCGCGACCGGGGCGCGGGGGAAGTACGTTTTATTATGCTTTTTGTGATCTTTGGTCGCCTAATAGCCATAAATAATATCAGGCAAAAAAGGCCGATTTTCGGATCACCATTTGGTCACAATACTATTGCGGTTCTCTTATCCTAAAAACCTTAGATATGTCACGCCAAATTCCTACCCCCTCTCAGCCCTTTATCTTTACCATGATATTGTTTATGACCGCTCCCAAATGACTGCGGAATACTGGTCTATTTTCGACTTGCAATAAAAGTATTTGAAGCCGTTAAATTTTCAAAATTCCATTGTGTTTTAAACAATTCGTTTTCCCTAAGGCATCATAGCAAGGTTAAACCAAGGCAAAGGTCATACAACCAAATGTTTTTTATTGTCGTTTGTTATTGCTGCCTCCATTTCATATAATTAGAATTTTAAGGCTTACCCGTTCTCTATTTTTGGCTTAACAGTTCACTAAAATTTTCCTAGTTATACTTTTTCTTTTTAATCTACTGCCTTGCTTCGGCATTGTTCTAGAGACAGAATCGCTCTGGAAATTCAGGCGTCGAACTTATGTAAATACTGATTATCATTACTAATAACCACAGCCAACATTGGAAAATGGAGTTCAGGATGCCCGACAGAGATATTCTCACCTCAGAGCCTCCGCTAGTCCCAACAGTAGAATCAGCAAACGGATCGGAACAAGAATATCTGGTGGAAAAAATTGTGAAAAAGCGAATTCGGAAAGGGCGCGTGGAGTATTTTGTTAAATGGATGGGTTACCCCGCGTAAGTTTTTCTTATACAAAATTAATGATTAACTTATTGACTCGTTGTTCCTTTGAAACAGTGAAAGTATAGCATGAATTTGGTGGCGAGTGTAATGTGTAATAAGTGTGATGTGAATGTTTATTTTCCATGATAATTTAGTAGCCAAAATACGTGGGAACCTCCGTCACATCTTAAAAGCTGTATAGAATGGTTACAGAAATTTGACGAAAGCAAGAAAAGACCAAAGAAGATTAGACGTGAATCTCAATCAACTCTTCGTAGATCATCAACGCAGAGCTTTGTTACACTTTCTGAAAATCTGGCTACTGTTTCTTATGTAAGTTACAGATTTCTTAATTTTACATTTATTTCACTTTACTTTAGTCGTATTAGAGTAGCTTCATGTTGATAACAATTTTTTTGAAGGATTTCGTACCAAAAGATGATTTTAAGGATTGTGGACGCGGCGTGGAAACCAAGAATGAAGGAGTTCATTTCGTAGGCACATTGAAAGATACTGTTGATTTTGAGAACGTTTCTGTTTCTGCGAAGCCTGATTCAGCTAGTTTCCTGTTGGATGCCGAAATTGAAAGTATGCATGGCCTGGATTACTCATATGACGAGAATATTAATACCGACTATGTGACTCAAGTACAATCAGGGATTACCGAAGAAGACAAATGCAAATTCGTTATTCAAGACGTGCTTAAATCCAACAGTGAATTCGATGAGTCTGATGCTGAAGCCGGAATGGCTATTCAAGAAGTTCCAGATTCTAAAGGAAGCGCAGGCGAAGCAGAGTATGATATGTTTCTGGAGGAGGACGACGAGACCTCTGAGATGTCATTGTTTTGTGCTGGATATTTAGATTTGGATTGCAGGAGACGAGCAGTGTCCGTTACTGGATCTATTGAGTGTTCAACTAAGTTGTTCTATGAAGTTGTTTGGGAATGTCTTAGTGACGGGAGTACTGAAAGAGATTACGTCCCAGAGTCCGTAGTACAAAAGAGATTTCCTAAGCTACTTAGTGAGTTTTTAGAGCTGACTGGTAAAAAGTGCTGAGGCTAGCTGATAGCAGTCTACTATTGCCTCCCTCAAAACCCCAATGCAAAGACGGCGACATGGATGGCTGTATGTACATATGTAGCGACAAGTTTATTAAGTGGAAACAAAGTTCAAGAAAACAAAGTAGTATTTCTGAAATAACGGATGCCATCTAACTATAGCGAATCCGCACAAATTTTATCGTATAATTAAGTATAACTGCCTGAAAGATATCTAATGCATTCATCCCATTATAAATAGAAATATGTCCATAGTAGTTCAGGATTTTACATAAACTTATTAACTTACATTTTTGAAAAGTTCATTACTACTACTAATAGCTATATAGAAAAGTGTACTGTGTACATCCAGTAAGTAAGTGCACAAAGCTTTAAATATGATATGATTAAATGCTAATCATTGTTTACTTAATTTTCGTCTAAAAATAATCGATTATGTATGCAGTACACAGTAAAAATTGTTTCATTCCGGACACGAAACAACTATGTACTCGTATTTTTAGTATAAATAGGAGCTCATTCTGCACTCAGTCTGGGTGTATCTGAAGCGCATCCTAAATTTATTAAAAATAATTACATTTGTGCATCTAAAGCGAATTGAAAGTGCGCCTAATGTTTCAGCTGCATTCAAGATGAGTTGTCATAGTCCTAAATCATAATACTAAATACGAGTATAGATTTTCAGTGTTTTGGATGTATTTTTTGCTGTTTTAATAAGATCGCTTAATTTTTGCTGTATACTTACGTATTTAAATATACTTGAGACGATATCAGCATTATAATATTGTACTTTTGTAATTTATTTTGTAATACTTAATTAATAAGTACTGATTTCTTAATGCAAAGTACACACTTATTGTTAGTGTACATAAATAGGTAACTACACCTGAATATTTGTGTGTGCATTTTATTTCTGTATTTAATTGTCTTCTTTATTTATCTCCAGGTACAGTTTACTGTACAAAGGCTTACTTTAATGACTTTAATGACTTGAGCCTATATCTTTATTGATTATTTAAAGGACTGGTAGTATTGTAATAAACTTATATTTTTCTGCACCCCAAGATTTTTAATATTGAAGCTTTCAGGTGAATTCGAGCAATCATTACAGATGCTATTATATACCTATATATATATATGTATGTAGGTACCTATGCTTACTATAGAAAAAGCCTCTGCATTCACCTTTTTTTATTTCTTAAAAAAATTTGTCCTAAATTTGTCTTTTCTCCGTTTTGAATTTTAAATCAGCGAACTTACAATCATTTTTTTACTATACGATTCATGCACCATTTGAGAAATGCTGCAGTTTTCAGCTCTATTTAATAAATTAATAGAAATTATTCACACTTTATAATTTATAATTTGTGAAATACACGTCCGATCAGCGCTGTCCATATTGAGCCTTATCACAACAGTAGTGCAGAGATAAGAGAGAAAGAAAAAAAGAAGCAAATAAATAAGTAGTAAAAATCGTAATCATTAAGGATGAGGGCTGATTTTCCCTTTCATTATTTAGTCATTTAGCTGAATCTATCAACCAACTACTGAGATGAATAAAATTGTAGTTCCATATACATTTACTATTGATATATCTTATATTACTCTTTTGCTTTGTAGTGACAAACAATCTATGTAATTATGTTTTACAACTAATTCTATATATTTCTATACACAGATCATAATTATACGCAGTAAGGAATTTTTGTATTCTCCTAACCCGTTCAAGACTGTAAACATATAATTGTTATCTCGTAAGGTCAAGGCATTATGGGAGTAGCCTCTCGAATGATTAGGTTTATTATTTTTAATTGGTTAGTGCAAATTCTATTTCGTGACTGTTTGATTATCTGTGGTAATTATAGAACTCAAATTCGAGTAAAGTTTGCTTAGTTAATCCCCATCGGTCATATTCGTAGTAATTCATACTTCATTCAGCCGTATCTAATCATCCGTTCCTACAATTTGTTTTCTCACATACACCAAACACTCAAGGGATTCATCAAGTAGTAAAGCAAAGAAAATTATACCACTAGAATTGGTAGTAAAAATGGAATCCTCGTTTAGACACAAATCTGTAATTGTAACTGGTGCAGCAAGAGGTATCCGAAAATAAATAAATAATTAATTAATTTCTGAATGGATACACCTGTTTGTGACTATATTATCATGCAATGCTGTCAGCCATAACTTACTGAATTGTGGTGTGTAGGTAGTTACCATGCAGTGTGGTAGCTTAAAATACCACCTAGTTCAAAAATCACAGTTAGAGTTCAAAGACCCGACCATATGGACACATTAGAACTACACTCGAATACTTATAAAATTTTAAACCGTATTCGATAATGCTTTTAGGAAGACAAATTGAAAATAATGTACCTATTTAAATTAAATGTATGTATTTCAGGAATCGGACGTGCAATTGCAGTGAAATTATACGAATTAGGAGCAACGGTCTTTGCTATTTCAAAAAGTCCTGATAATCTTTCATCATTGAAGGTAGACTGTCCGAATATCATAACAATCCCGGTGGATCTTGGAGACTGGACTGCAACGAAGGACGCTTTGGAAAAATTGGACGCTGTTGACTACTTGGTGAATAATGCTGGTGTTTACTTCCCGGGTAATTTTTTAGATGTTACAGAAGAGCTTATTGATACGTAAGTTTTTTTTATTACAATTTCTTTCCTTTGTCAGTAACAAAAGTACACTATAAAAACTAAAGATTCTTAAAACTGTAAATGAGTCATGTAAAGCGCCAAAAAACTACACGGAATTAGTATAAAAATCTCCTCTCTCCAATTAGGATGCATCTTGGACTACGAGATGCGCTTAAGGTGAACTTTAAGCTAACTTGAGATACACCCTTATTGTAAAAATAAAATGAGATTTTAAGAAGATTTAAAAAAGAACGCGCGCAACAGAACTACAAATGAATCTTTTGAAAAAATGTAAAAAAAACGAGAAAAAAGATGTCTGAAAAAACGTAAATAAAAAGTAGACGTTTAAAAAAACGAAAAAGCAGAAAACGTCGACGTTGTCAAAAAGTTTAAAATAAAATTAGAGGTTTCGAAAAAAAATCAAGACTTTTAAAAAACGAAAATAAAAATTTGACGCTTTCAAAAACCGTGTCTCTTTTTCCAAAATATGTTCTCAAAGCGCACGTAATGCAACGAACTCAACGATGATACTTCCTAAATGCGTTCATAATTACACTAAGTAGGTGTAAGTTTAAGATTCTCTAGTTTAAGGTATACTCGGTACTTAAGAGTAAAATTACAACAAAAGGAAATTACCTTATTACATATATTATCTTCGAAATCCAAAACATAACCGGATTTTAATATCGTTTCATTTCAGCACATGTAACGTGAATTTAAAAGCCGTGATAAATGTGAGCCAGATTGTAGCCAAAAAGATGATCGCAGCTGGAAAAGCTGGTTCCATAGTGAATATTTCCTCAATGTGTGCCGTCAAGCCTTTGCCACTGTTCTGTGCATACTCCATGCTCAAAGCAGGACTTGATCAGCTCACTAAAATCATGGCTTTAGAACTGGGTCCGTCTAAAATCCGGGTGAATTCCCTCAATCCAGGAGGAGTTCGTACGATGTCATTGGAAGATTTGCAGTCGCGTCTACAAACTTTGCCGGATCAAATGAAGGAAGAATGGAACAAAACAAATCAACGAATTCCTTTGGAGAAGAAAATGGTTGACTTGGACGAATGTGTCAATTCTACATTGTTCTTATTGTCTGATGCGGCTCCGATGATGACCGGTAACATCCTTCTTCTAGACGGGGGTTATAGTATTTCCTAGATTTAGAGAACGGTCGAACTAGTACGCCAATTATGAAAAACAATTGATTTCCTATCTCAGAAGTAACGGATCTGTCAACTGTAAGACCTTTAGTAGGAATACAGTCATCTGATTTGAACTGTGGTAAACCTTTTCCTATGTCCACCAATTCAAGTTTGACAGAACTCATAATAACTATTATTGCGATGCTACGTAAATTATAATTCATTAATAATAATCAATTATTTACGTAGAATATCGGAAGTTTAATATTCCTTATACTTTATCATCATCGTTGTTAATATGTATTTATAATCATCTAATAAACTAGTTCAGTAATGACATAAATCTTGAACATGATGGATTTGATTTAAGACAACAATAATTGTGAATTATGTAATTATATTGAACTAAAAATTATACATTGTGCAGTTATTACCACGAATATGAGGTAACTAACTAATTATAGTTGTAGCCTCAATGGAAATAAAGGGTTACTATATCGTTCCAGAAATAGGTACAAAATATTACGGCTGAAATCAAACAATTACAATAATTAGGTACGACGTTTCATAACAATGTGATTATGTAGTACAGTGCTCTCGCGACATAGCGTACCCCCGTATAACGTAAATCTCCTTAAACGGTACTTCTTATTATTCCCCATCCGATATCCTATGTATTTTAAAAGGGTTTTCTCTCTATAGAGCGTACCTCCAAATAACGTAAACCTCCACATAAAGTAGGTACCAATGTTGTAGTACATCTGCGGTATAACACTAAGGCATTTTCCTCCGTATAGCGTATTCTGATTTCTGGCTTTTAGTTTACTGTGGTAGTACGCTGTTGAGTGCAAAACATAGAATTTTAACTCACTCTGAGGGTTTGAAAATAAAGTTCAAAAAATTTGCTGGAGAGAGACAAAAACTTTTATACCTAATTAAGTTAATTACCTACGTTTATTTTACCATTTACATGTTTATTAATACTTTGTACTCAACTTTCTACACAATTTTACCTTCCACGTAACGTACCAAAACCACCCGGCCCAAAAAGTACGCTATATCGCGAGAGTACTGCAATAATTACTAATTTGTGGACTTGTGGCAAATCCCGTTTATCTAAAGTTAAAGCCATGCGTAAGGTTTGTTTTGAAACTAGAAAGTTGTAAACATGAACATTTAGACACATTAAAACTATTCCATTAGAATATATGATAGTATAAAAAACTACGGTGCACGTAAAAGCGAAATATAGTCTAATTTGTCCATTATCTCCCTCCTACCTCTGTACACTAAAACCAAACCAAATCCCTGTAGAAATATAATAGTAAGAAGTTGAAATTGAACTGCATATATAAATAACTAAATATATTACTAGAATCGTCACACACTTGTAAATAAATACAAACATGTATGAAAAACTCACATAAATGCAAAAGGCAAGGCTTACAACAGATAATTAAATAACGAACGGAATGCATGGTTCCAGTTTTATCAAAATTTATACTTCAAATGTACCCTACCCTTTGATATGAATATGAGAGGAAACCATTGTAAGTTTGAAAAATAGGTTTCACAGCGACTAATAATCATTTCTCAAACTTCTATTCTGCACACATTGTTGTATGCATGAAACGATGTAATTAATTACAGTGGAAACTCGGAGCTACACATATTAGTCTAAACGACTTGTGATTAACACTAATAAAATGAACAAATAAAATGCTTTTTCTATCCCCCAAGCTTTCTGTCAGTGGATTAAAATTTTAGGCTTCTCTGGCAGACAAGGCAGAAGTATTGCAGTCAATTAATTACTGCAGTTATCGCTACCATAAATTATACTACCACTAACATTACTAAGTTTTTAAAAATCTATCAGGGTAAAACAAAATTTTGCTGTTAGAACACATTCGCTTGAGTTTGGAATTTGGTATCATAAGGAGCAATTTGAGGGAATCGCATTTTGTGTTTTCTAAATAAGTGGGATCGCATGCTAGCAGTGCTACACTTTTTCCTTGCCACGATCTGATGACAAATTCTACACGTCGCTTTTCCTTCACCCACACCACTTGGAAAATCGTAGTGATCGCGATAATTGATTTTCAAAGTCCCATCCTTCCCTATGCGACTGGAAAGAATACAGTTTACAGGGGGATTCGTAACAGAGAGACCGAACAGTCTAGCAGTACCATCCGGAGACAGCAAATAAACTAGAAAACAAAATTGTAAATTATCGAACACTGTTTCTTTAATTCGACTATTAAAGCTGAGTACGTTAATAGACTACGTATTAAATTGGATACGTGTAGAATCGATCAGATAATGTAATTCTTACTACAGAAAAATTGCAAGAGAGCTTATTTACATTTGTCATCAGACTGTTGTGCTATTGTATTCGTCCGGTCATTTTTAATGCATGATGATAAAATCATTTCATCCTCCCGTGATGATTCCTGATCCTGCGCATCACTGTCCACGGTTTCTGAAAATTCGAAAATTCGATTTAGTTTCAATTTAATGAAAGATAAACTACACTTGTTTGAAGCGTATAATAGTATTGACATAGTTTTACCAAGTAAATCCAAGGGATCAATGTCGGTATCATCGTTATTCTTATGAGGATCGTTGGAAAATGATGAATATTCCGAGTAAGCATCATGCTTCTCTTTGTTTCCAATTTGTGAATATCTTCGTCTACGAGTTCGGGTTTTTGAAGGCTGATTCAACATGATGTTATTGGAGGAATGATAACTTGACACAGATTTCGCGATCTGGACGGATAAATTCGAATCTTCTTGACGGTCAAATTCAAACCCAGAGGCAGGGTACTCGACAGCTCCAGGTTCGTATGAACCTTCCTCCTCCTCCTCATCCTCGCTTTCAAAAACTTCAACTTTGACATCCAAAGGCACAGGCAGCAGCTCTTCTTTCTCGGAAAAGGAGTGCAAAACTGAAGACTTTCGTCGCTGCAATTGGGAATAGAAATCGGATAAATAATATAACGAACTGTCATTTATACGACATTTTCGCTGAATTGAAATTATTGTAATAACAGTTACTTTGTTACTAACTTTCGAAGCCGTATCACCCCTACTGTCCCTTCCGTTTGAATCTTCCCCACACTTCAACTTTCTGTTTAAGTAGGAATTAGCTTTGCGCAATTGGTTAAACTCGGTGTAAGTTCTATACAAATCATTTAATACCAAGTGACACACAAAACAGATAGGTAAAGATGACTGGTCGATTCTTTTACTCCGTTTGGTCGAGTCGGAAGCTGTTTGTGAAGTTTCTTGGAACGGTTCAAAATTAAATATTTTGGAAAGAGCATCGTGAACTGAGACACGTTCCACACAGGTAGCCCTGGAATTTTTAGGTTGTGGGAGCACACGGCTACTACAATTCAACGAGTAGAATGCATTTTCTGACTCATTTTCCTTATCATCAAGATCCGCACAACAATTGACACAATGCTTCACGTCCAACTCTGACATTTTCAAACAAGGTAGGTACGAGTTTTGCACTAAAATATCATCACAATATTACAAATACCTAATTATTTAAACTTCTTCCAGCCAAAGTAACAGCTAACAGCGTCCGAAAAATTTAGGATTACCTGCAACACACACATTAAAAATAGGTAAACATAAATATGTTATATTATAATTAATTATGACCGATAATTCAAAATAACACGAAAAATATATGACTTTAATACTAAAAATGCTCTAAAATGAGGAAGTGACAACCAGCAAGCAACACCAAACACCATTATATAATAATATAATTTATGTTTCTAAATCTAATAATTTAATGTAATTACCTATTTATAAATGATAAATTTTAAATCTACCCCAATTATTTTATATCTTCGATTTCAGTTTGTCGCAAATCGTAACCTTGTAGTTAAAAATATATAGTTTGATACTTCTCTACAGAATCAATAAACAACACAATCAAAAAACAAAAACAACAACTACGTCTGCTGTCTGAATTCTAAACAACTTATCTCAATTACTAATTGCTAATGCCAAGTTGTTGTCTTGTCGTTGAATATTCTCGTTTACAGCAAAAATCAGTGATTTAAAAAAGGCGCGAGAAGTATGTTGTGTTCCACGCAAAACCTTAAGGTGGCAGGGTAAATTCATTTCCATAGTCTGAACCTGAATGTGCAGTTATACAAGTTACAACTTAACTTACTTAACTAACTTAAAGGCTGGAGCTTTACATTCACAAACCCTGAAGACAGCCTCGCTGAGTAAATATAGTGTTCCCGGGACTCCCTTAAGAGAATAATTCTCAAATCCTAGGGATTCCCCGGAGGAAACAATATTATTATTATTATTATTATTATTAACTAGGTAAACAATTTGATTCGTTTAATTTAGTTGTAAAGATTGAAAGCGAAAACTTTGTAGCAGCTCATTAATAAAATCAGTGCAGTGTATCGGGGTATACGAAGTCGAGTAAAAAACCAGTGCTAACAATAGTCATCGACCAAACATCATTTCACCATTTCAAACGCGTTTTGTGTACCTATACTTAAAGTTATTCGTTTTGCAAAAAGCCGTTAATAGGAAGCTTTACACTTTTTGAATCGTATAAATAAAACGTTTTGTAATTTTTGAAAAGTTATGATTACAACTGTTAGCACTTTTTAAAAAGCCTTAATTAGAAAGTAATTAACACTTTTCGAAAACTCTAAAAAATTAGAAAATTTTGCACGTTTTGAAAAGTCGTATAATAAAGTGTCTTGTGCTTAAATGATACGAGTGTGTTATGGCACAGAGAAACGTCTAAAAAACTAATTACGTTATTTGTCTTTTTTTAGTAAGACACCAATTTTTTTCAACCCAGACGTACGGGCGCGGATAGCTTGAATAGAATTACATGAATTTATTAAGACGATTATTGCAAAATTATCTGATGAGTTACACGTACTTGGTATTTACATTTACTAAAAGATTATGCATAAAATTGCAAGATTTTTTAATTCACAGTTCAACTTTTCCATGGATTGCGATACCATCTAAGCAAATTTTGACTTTTGAATTCATAATCTCTTCTTGCAATAATGACAACAACAACTGTAGTTTAGAATCTGAAGGATTTCGGATGCTAGGAATGACTGTCATATTTTTAATCTTCGGTAAACGACACAAATTACGCAAGCAATCCAAGCTGGATTCGATTTCAAGAAAATGTTTGTTTTCATCTTCCGACTCGTTTTTTATGCATTCATTTTTCAAGTAAAACGTTTCTAAATCCTGAAACTCCACTAAACGATCTGTCAAAAATTGAACGTCTTCCGAACGTAAGCCGTCAGATACGAGCGAAAGATGCTGGATGGAGCGTGGTAGTGTGCATAAATTAGTTATTTGTTGAGTTGTCCCTCGTTTCGAAATTTCTGATTCAATAGTAGTGTTTTTTAAGTTTTCTAATTTTAAGTTTAGCTCCAGCGTTTTCAGATTTTTAATTTTCTTGAAAACTCTGCAATTAATGATGAAGACAGCATTCTCATTTTTAACATCATCGTCATTATCATCTTCTTGCTTATCATTTTCATTTTCAGAAGTTGTAGAAGTTTCTCTTTCTGGCTCTGCTGGAGAATCCTTAGGATTATTATTGTTGATATCAACTTCAGTTTCCTCATGTGTAAGGGTAAGAACTTGAGCTGGAATTGCAGCTGGTTCTGAAGCTTCATCACTCTCACTCTCAGTCTCAAGAACATCATTGTCGTTGTCAATATCGGCTAATGTCAGTATTGTTGGAGAAATTCGGACCGATGTAAGGGAATCGTAATTATTCTCAATGCATTTGAGCAAGGGGAATAGTTTTCCATAGCTGAAATTATGAACCAGGCCCTCACAATTGAGAACCTTTAAATGATTCTGATGCTCTAGAATATAATCTTGTCCAGGATCATCCATGGAATAAACGAATTCATCCAGCTGGACTAACTTTAAATTTTGAGGTCTTGTTGACGTCGAAGAGTTTTCAAGAACTTTAATGTGACGTCCTTGAATCTTGAGTTTCTTTAATGATGAATAATGCTTGGCAAGAAATCTCGCTAGAAATGGTGTCTCAGTTTCCGTTTCACTTTCCAGCTTTGTCGTTTCCTCTTCTATTAAGTCGCTGATGTCACTTCCGTTCCTGTCTTTGTCCTTGTCAACGCAAATAGAAATACTTCGGCCAAAATTCTGGAAATGGAAACGATTATTATTCTTTGTACCTTTCTGTTTCACATTGACATTTAGTGCTAAAAGGTTTATAGAGTTAAAAAATTAACCTGTTCAGCCTGTTCTGATTCCGCTACTGGTTCTGGTTCGTGCTCAATCAGTTGAAACTCGTTCAGGTTTATCAAGGAAGCTCCGCGTAAAAAGAAATCCATAAGAAAATATTCGCTATTTGTTAATTTCGTTCGTCTTTCGATTGTTAAACGTTTCACACTTGGTGCATCAATGACTTTGGTGTAAAGGAATCGGTGGTAAGCATCAATGATCACGTTGCTGAACTTTAGTGTGCTTATGTTTGGAAACGTTTTCAAGCATCGTTTGATATTTTTGAAGAGGCTGAAATCAGAAAAGGTTAGATGGGTCAAGGTCAATTTACTCTTTGCTAGCCTCTCGGGAATAATTGACTGGAGGCATCTTGTGAGAGTAACATCGGTGTACTGGTCCCAGTCGAATTTATCCACATCAGAATTTATCTGGACTACAACTACGGAAGAAATGATGGGATTTTCCTCACTCAGTACTTTATTGTCTTCCAGTTTGTCTGAAACTGAATCGATTGAATCTCCATGTGCTTCAAGATTGTCGTTGCGACTGTGTACTTCGTTGTAAATCATTGCCATTTTAATTTGTATTCGTGCCTCGTGGAATTAGTTAGAAAAGTAATTGCGTGCAACGTATGATTTCGATTCGACTTCGTACTTTGTACAATAGTGACACTCGGTCTTAACCTTTAATCCATATTCATGGGAGTACAGACTGTATAGCCTTTATGAATTTAAATCCATTCTATCATTGTTCCGGAATTCTAGATCCTAAGTAATAAAGGTATTGGCTTTAATTGGCTTGGCATGGGCTCCTAGTCCCCACACTTGCAGGACCATCACATAATCACATTCACATTAGAACTGATTTTGAGTATGTACTACAATTAATTAGTGCACTTTATGGAAGAAAATGGAAATTGCAAATGCATGACGACAATGGGCTATTGACGTCGATTTTGCGATTTTCACGTTTCACCCGTCAACGGTAAATAACAATAGAACGGCAAGCCCTATGTCTGTAAATGTGTAACTATGTCAGTGTCAAGACGCATGACGCACCTTGATTTGAATTTTGAATTTGAATTTAAATTTGAAATAATAAATCATTATTATTGCAGTGATTTTGGGTAGTCATGATCATTACAAAATCCCACTGGATTCCTAGCAACCACAGGGCACAAGTGTTTACTTTACACTAATATGATCAATAGTAAAAAATACTTAAGAGTCACCATGGCGAATGCTAAAAATAATTTTTTTTGGCACTCTAAGAAAAATTTAATTGAGTACAATTTAGGTTAGTGAATTGTTAGTGAGCATACCGTATTTATTAGACATTGAAAAATGATTGATAACAACAAAGCATTAAAAAAGCGACATTAACATTTGGAATAAACAATGGAGGTTATAATAAAATTCAAGTTTGCTTCATCTAAAAGAATAAATCGAATACTAACTAATCACAGGAATTAACTACATTCAACGTAACGATGACTAGGAAATTAGTAACGACACGTTTGCACTGGTCAAAATGCCTACAAATGAACCAGAAACGGAATCGGAACCAGCGAAATATAATTACAACGAATTGCGAGTTGGAAGTGAGAAGGCTACACAAGCTGTTTACTGTCACTGCCACCTTCATCTTTATTCTTGACATGTTGACAGTACTACTTGCTGTCTACGTCCTTAGCTGCTGGAGCCATACCCATGACTGGGACCATGACTGGGGGGCTGGGTTACTGGTTCTGGGGAAGGTTGCGGCCATCCCCAACCCCACCCATGGCTACTTGGTTTACTCGGAGCCCAACCCCATCCAGGTGTGGGGGGTTCAGGTTTGGAAGGGGGAGGGGAAGGGGGAGCAGGAGCAGGAGCGGGAGCGGGTGCCCAACCCCAACCCCAACCACAGCTGGGAGGACAACTGGGTTCGCTCCAGCCCCATCCCATCCATCCCTGGCTGGGACTATGACCGTGCCCGTGACCGTGCCCATGACCATGACCATGACCTCGAGCAGGATGATGGTAATGTCCAATCCCTCGCTTAGTCAATATACTTAATCTTCTCTCCGTAATGGTCTGACCGCTCCTTGGAATAGCTATTGCAATTCCTGACAGGATGGCCACAAAAGCAATCTTGAAAAAAAAATATATTTCAATCAAAAGTAAAATTTATTTTTAAAAAACACATGTGCAATATTATACGAAGTAAATCTTGAAACTTACAATTTTCTTCATAACTTGTGGGAGCAGCAACAAGTTTAACAATGTAATGCCAATGTTGGTCGGAGTTAAGTTTGGATTGGAAATGAAACACAAGAGACTGGGCCATGAGGTTTATATACTACGGCTAAGAATTGATCCAATTTAATCCGTTTGGCTTAAAAGTGCACCAATTTAGTCCATTCAACACTCATTATTCATTATAGGTAGGTATTTACACTATATATATAAATGATCGAGTCCAGTCCGGAACTAATGTTTCACAACTTTTTACTTTTAACCCATTTAGTATGAACTCCATTCGGCAAAGAATCCATTGGATGAACTTCATATTTTTTAACCCCTGTACAACCCATCCTCTTACATTTTGCATTGCGAGTAATCATGTCTTGTTTAATTGCTTTGTTACACGACACTTCACTGTTTCATTTTTCTGCTTAAGCATCCCATTATTCTTCTAAAGCAACGATGCGATGCGAAAAATCCCGTGAAATTCATCTTGTTCGCAATTTGCCATACCACGCCTTTAGCCATTTATAACTTATTTTCACAACCATCATCTGAAATATCATAAATACGTACATTAGTAATGTTATTCCAACTAGAATATTCAGAATTTTCAAAAGTTTCTAATCAAAAGCAATTACTAGTTCCACTGTAAATTATAATTCAAATTCAAATGATTTTAAGCCTTTGACTCAAGAAACGAAAATTGTACAGATCTTTCACTCGGCATCTTTCCTCCTCTGAAATTTTACATTCCCCAGTAAAATCGAACGATAAGTATTACTTTAAGTCATTCGTATTAGTAGTAAAAACGTCATCGAATTATTTACACACGAATTGGGTGATTGTGAATTATTCAAACTTTGATCATTTTTCACCTTATTAGTAAAGGTCGTCATAATTGTGGTAACTATCACAGTGAGTTATCGAAAGCTTGACGGAGCGCTAGTCGGTAGTAAAAAGCGTGTTACCTTACCCATTATTCGAACTATTCCTATTCGATGTAGTAAGTACAACAACCTCTCTATACATTTTCATTTCTGAGGACAGAAAAATCATCAACAAGTTCATCGTAGTGGGTATACACCGGAAAAACTAACGCATGCATATGGTATGCCAATTTAATCTACTCGCATTTAGTATAATAAATTAATTACGACTGCTCTTAGGATGCATCTCAAGTTCGTCTAAAGTACCTACGCCTACCATAAGCGTCTAAAGTGCATGTATGTAATGCTTATCTCACAGTCCAAGATGTGTTTTTAAAGCTGTTGTACGTTAAAAAAAGAAGTTCTGAAACAATGTAAAAACAGAAAACTTGTGTTTTCACAAAATACATAATGCAAAAATTTCAAATTCGTTTCGAAAACTGCAAAAATGAAAAAAATATACGTTTTGAAAAAAAGTTAAAATTAACAAAAATAGACGTTTTGAAAAACCAAAAAGGATGAAAAACTATAGGTTCTTAAAAACGTAAAAAGTAAGCCCAAATTTTATTATTGTACATAAAAAATACAAGGTAGTATTTGGATTTCTTGAAGCTTTGATCTTGGTTTAAGATTCCTTAATTTGTTACAGTGCAGTTTAGTGACAATGAGAGTTGGACTACTACAAGCAGCGACCAAGGAACCCCCTTCAGTGGCTGAAATGGTACAAATATTACACATTCGCATTACATTGCAATTAAACTTAAAATAATTACGGGACGCCAAACAATTTAATCAATCACGATTAATTTTGAATTCATTCGTTCCGCAATCGTAGTATATGGTCGGTATGTATGTAGTTGTAATTTCTAACCTACCTACAGATATGAAGATATATATATGAGTTCAGCATAACACTACAATACAAAATAGGATGACATTTATTATAGAGCTGAACAGGATATTTATCGACCAAGCCCATCACATTAATTGTTCAGCAATCAACCCAAAGTGAGTTACTTAGAAGATGACATATACATAAGTAGACAGTGCAAAGCACGGGTCACAGGGCTGATTAATTCATAAGCACAATATCGTATACCACAGTTCTTTAAAGTAAAGATTATGCAAAACATTAATGTTTGTACTGACTGGACATTAATTATAAAGATAAGATAAGGAACGAGTAGTAAGTAGTATTTTACTGATTTTAATTGCTTACTAAATACATTGCAACATATTTCTGTAGGAATTCACATTCGGAACTTAAATGCACGTTTTCTTCCAACGCAAGCAAATGCAATCGGAAGGCAAAGAAAGGTTTTTGTACTGACTATGGATTTCACATTTCTTTGGATCTATGTAGGTGTAAAAATATCGCGTAAAAAATGAACTTTTCAAAATGTTCTCTACAGTCACAAGCAAATGCTGATAACTTCTTGAAATACGTTTGAAAAAGAGCAAAGCTTCTAAGAGCTCCTATTACACATTCTAAAACAGAGCAAAAACGGGTTTTTACATAAGTTAGAAGAAAAAGAGCCGGAACAAAATTCCTAGGAAGTATTTTTAAAAACAGCAAAAACCTTTGTTACACCGTTCAAAAGAAGCAAAAACTTCTATTTCAACCTTTCGGAAAGCAGTGCTCATTTACACATTTCGGAAGTAACAAAAACTGGTTTTTACATATTCTGAAAAGATACAAAAACTTTCATTTGTGCCTTTTGAAAAATAACAAAAATGTCTATCCGCACAATTGGAGAAGTAAACATTTCTATTTTGAATAATTTGAAAAGCACCAAAAACTTCTATCTACATCTTTCGAAAAGTAACAAAAATGCTATTCATTTACACATTCAGAAAAACAGCAAAAAATCTACTTACACAGAAATATCTGACTTTCGAAAAGAAGCAAAATTAACTATCTTTCCAAACGAGGCAAAAACTTTTTAACACCTTTCGGGAACGAAGCAAAAATTTGTATCAACACATTTTTCAAAATAAAAACAAAACTCCTATTTTTAAACTCTTCACTACAATAGCAAAAACATCCATTAATTCTATTTACAGACTTTGAAAAGAAGTAAAAACTGTTTACTTTAAAAATGTAAAAGCTCCAAGTTACAATTCTTACGTTCTTACCCAATTGACAAAATTGGTAATGGTTTTCGTATTTTTTATCTTTAGGACAGAACGAAAATCGTTTTTAATTAAAATTCAATAATAATAAAATTTATTTAAGCTAAGCTTTCGATTACGAGTTGTAATTATGATCAGGGCAAAAGCGGCAAAATTGGTAAAAGTAAAATTGGTGGTTAAAAACCATCCAAAAAACTATTTGCATAGCACTTGTGTAGTAAATCTTAGCGACTATTTCCAGTCGTACATACGGAATTTGTATTCGTCTTTAGGAAACAAAAGATAAATTAATTGAATATATAATTACTTCCACTTAATAATGACGCACAAGTAAAACTTCTAACTTAAAAGCCTTTACAATCTGGAAGTGCAATTAGCTCCTACTCATTCATTAAAAGAACCTACGCAAATCCATTTATGTATGAATTCCTAATCGCAAAAATTCCTGAAACACGTCTAACGTCACGCTTCTTCTGATTTCTGTCCATCACGAGATTACTATTGACGATTAAGCGATACCTTGTACGATTGCCCTCACCTTCATCCCGGCTTTTTCATTCTTCATGTGTATATTTATATTAATTCCCTGTCACCTTATACGGTACTGCTGTATCTATAAAGTACATATTCGTTATCATCACCATTGTCTCCATGTCTGGCATTCAAACTTGGAAGCTTCAAGAATCATAAAAGCAATTTCGGGGCCAAATCAGTTTCCTTGCAATTGCACATCACCGTCCAGCACACTCCTCTTTTTGCAACACCAGCATTGGCTGAGCTCAACTACCAACTACTCACTACTAACCACACACCCAATTCCTCGTGCATTTTGCAAATCTTGACAGTCGCATTTACAAAAGTAGAAGTTAGCAAAACAACGCATTTTGCCTGCGTAGTACAAAACTAACCATCATGTGTTTTTATAGTAAATTACGATTGTGATTGTAATAATAAACAATTGTAATCATACTTACCGCATAAGCTCGATTAGACGACGGGCTCTTTCTAACATATAGAATTTTGTGCATAGTGAAAATAAAAAATCGTAACAAAATCTAAAGCTGTCTTGAAACGAATGTAACTTAGTAACTTTTCTTAATATAAGTTAGCTATGGTGGGGTAATGATAATAAAAATATAATAACAAAAAATTACAAAGAATTGAATAAAATCCCACACTTTTTAAAATTGGAACCATTTCTCGGTGCTTATTGAAGACCCACCATTTAATCAGACTCATGCGGTATATACATATCACGTTGCTTTGTATTCTTCATCGGACTTCGCGTGACAGTAATCAAAGTGTTTAGCAAAATTCCTGATTCGCCCTTGGTTCGGTCAGCAAAAGCAAAAACAGACATTAAGTTTAAAAAGTAATGCAGTAATCCTATCTTAATCTACGGACTCACCCACAAACACTTAAAGTGGAGGATGAGCCGAGATGAGATTCTTTTGGCAAGTTTTTTTTTGTGCTCTTGCTCACTTTTTACCATAGATGACAAAGAATCAGCATCAGTATTGCAATTAATCTAAATTGCTTTTAATTTGCATTAGCAAGCATCTCTGAATGTAATTATAGGTAGATACTCATATGTATTTTATATCTACCTACATGTTTGCACAAGCTTCAGTAACCACAATTCAAAATTCAATCCACATACAATGATACCCTTTCTAGTTCCAGTCAAATCACGTTGACGTTGATGTTGACGTTGACACGTAACCACTATACTGTCAAAATGTAGTTTACTTCAACAACTATAACTACACACTTGCTAACCGTAAGAGTATAATTACAGTTACACTTGAGAAAGCACTGGTAGGCCCAAGGCGCCAATCGTACGGACGCGCGGACAGTGGTCAGCATTTTTTTCTGGCTCGGAGTTCGGAGACGTATTTAATTGAGCTATCATATCAGCAGAATTAATCACAGTAAAACTTCGAATTATAGCCCGGCCCCGGCTACCATCGCATTGTAAATGGTGAATTTTCTCGCCTGACAAATTGAGAGACCGGCAATATTTACTATAGCTGCAAAAACAAAATAGGTACTTTATAAAATAATGTACAATATTCTGAACCGTACCGCCCAATATAATTTATGGAAACCTGATTGTGATTATAAAAAGTACGAAAAAAAGGAATATACGAACTGTGTCAAAAAGTATACATTGCAAAAGTTTGACTTTTCAAAAAAAAACTTAAATTCAAAAAGTACAAAACAAAAAAATTTGGCTTTTCCAAAAGTGTAAAATACAAAAATTGGGTTTTTAAAACAGTATAAAATATAATCTGACTGTTTTAAAAAGTGTAAAAATGCTGTTACTGTATTCTGAATGGGATAAATTACGGAACCGTGTTTACAAATTCGGAAAATTCAGCTGATTTAATCCATCCTCACGTATACAATTAAATATTACAATTTCATTAGTAGCAATGCTTCTTCAACTTCACATTTTCAAAAGAAGGCGAGCAAAAATGCATCTTTCATCCAATGAAATTGCATTTTCACTAATAATATTTTCATTAAATACTTTCATGTTTTCTCTGCGATGTCAAATAACCGAATTAATTCATAAAGTGGATATATTATGAACCTTGGGTGTAGTCGTGGTCGTATGGATAAGCTTCAAGCTTATCGTAGTAGTATTTTGGGGCTGGTCATCTTAAGGGACCGTCTATCATCATCATCATCATCATCATCATCATGCTCAATTGTATATGTAAATTTATTGCCAACTTAACTTTGACCCGCTGTATAACTAAAAGTTTTACGGTAACAAGGAAAATACAGCTTAGAATTGTATATCTATGAAGAGTGTTGTTTGATATCTGTTATGAATTGGGATAGGGATTGGAATGATGTAGTCAATTACAGATATAGTTATACGAGTATTATTCATATGAATAAAAAATAAGACTTTTACTAACACTGTTTATTTGCTTTCCTTCACTTCGCTCGAGACAAACAATTCTAAAAAATCAACTCTTGACCGTTGAACAAATGTAAGAGTAACTGGAGTGTAGCGCTATAGAGGTTTACACATAGCTATCACAGTTACGGCTGTGTTCATAATCGATGTGCTAATTGTGCGGAACATCAATTAAAATTAATTGCGAGTTCAAGTTCCTTCCAGATCTGCTCCAGTCCAGCATCAGTAGCAGTCATATATCAAGCATAATATCCATGATATCCATGATACAAATAATGCGAATCGCAATACTATAATCGTGAAGTGATACCCGAAAGCTTAAGGTCTAAATGCATTATTACACTACACTTTAATTTAATCTGATATGCACAAATACTCGAATGAGATTTGCAACTCACATCTACATATTGGTACTACCTACACGCTTCCTACCATTACGTTGTCCTTGGTAGAACACTACGACTTTGTTGCTTGTTATTCCAACTCCAAGTGTACTTACTTAGGTACTTACGTAACTCCATTTATCTTTACAAATCTCTGATCATTCAGTTTACTTCCAAGTTCCAAGTAAGTACTAGTTCCATTCTGATTATTTTATTTTTATAGTAGCGAGTACAAGTTAGTAGAAGTGAATTCAGTGAACGGAACACTACTATAGCAGGATAATACTTGTAGTCAATTGTATAAACAAAATAGTCTAGCACTGTCCTGGTTATTAAACAGAAAAACTGAATGAATGACCACATCATGTTTTTAAATTCAATTAAGTAATAAATAATTATTCTTGACTCTATTTACTTGTATGATTTTTATAACTCCATCTGCAATAGCGAGAGGGAATTAAGTTTAATAGCTATACGGATACCGACCGACCGACTACGGACACCGATGCAGGGTGTACTTTCTAGTTATAGCAGCATTCAGAACCAGAACCAGACTAACTTCAGATACCAAATTCATCTTGTAATTATATACAATTATATACCTACACTATACTATTTGACTAAAGTTTTAGTCCGACTATAGTCATTCCTGTCATTTATAAATGATGAACGCAAGACACGTGTGTTAGCCTCCTATATCTGTATGCAAGCCATTATTAAAATTTATTGTTTGTCATAACTTTCCATTGAATGTCTCGATTAGGATAATTCATAAATTATTCCTACACCAATCCAATCCCACCCGAACTTGTTCCTGTTATGACTAGACTTATGCACGTACGAACTGACCAAAGTCAAATCAAAATCAAAGCCTGGTACTAATCCTAAGTAGTACTGTATAGCAGTACCTAATGACAAGTATCATCTCCTTTTACGGCTACTTAACTCGCAATAAACGATGCGCGGCATGATAAAATCCCAAGATCGCAGTAAGACTTGGACAACATTTAAGGCAATCTTAGCTTTTATGGCAGTAGGGAATCTGCCATGTTTCAAGGTGCAACACTTGTAAACGTACAATCACAAAATCACAACTTACAAGTAACGTATAATAACAATAATTATAATTACTGATCTCGAAGACGGAAAAAGAACACTTACTTCATTCGTATTGTATTTGTGAGTTAAAACAAACACCAATAATAAAGTACACAACTTTTCTACAGTAAAAACAACCAACGACCCAGCCATCATCTAGTTTTTGAAACAATCTCTGGGAAGAAACAATATTATCAGAATTAGATTCACAATCACAAGAATGAAAGTCCTCACACTCGCAGTATTTCAAATTGTGCTATTAGGTAGTTCGTAATTCTTTAAAAACAAATTACTACCTTTATTAAAGTGTAATTATTACTTGGAACTTACCAGTAAACAGGCTTGATCTATAATTCAGAATAGAGTCGACACATTTGTTTTCTAAACGAGCATGTTAAAACTGCGGAATTAATTGTTGACGTATGAGTCCAACGGTGTATTTTTCTCAACAAAAATTCGAAACTTTTTGAAAAACATGAAAAATCACGAAATGTTTTTGGAGTTTGAAGTCTAAAAAATCAATTTTATGCTTTCATACAATCGTTTTTATTTAATAAATCGCTTTCAAACGTTTTAAAGTTAATTCCTCCTGTGCTTCCTTTTAAAATTTCACGGTTTTAAAAATTGGCAATCTAATGCAATTTAAAAACAAATTAAAGATGGGGACACAGACAGGTACGAAGAAAATGTTTTTCACAAAGTTTGAATAACCTGTTGATCAAAAGACTTGTTGATTGAAACTTGAATGCAATTAATTCTACGTTTTTGACACGCTCTTTCAGAAATCAAGTATGTTAGGTATATCATTCCTGAATAATGATCACTTGAAATTCGCGCTTCCTTGTCCATCAAAAAAGAAAATTACTTACGATTCATTTGCCTTTTGTTGTAACTATTGATAACTGTAGCTGCACGAGCACTTGCTGTCCTCCGATACTGCAATGAAAGCGATGGACTCCCAGCGTCAGAATCGGAACTGAAAAAACGATTATATTACACACGTGAGGCGGAGCTGATGGCACTAGAAGCCACCGGGACATTACTACCGGATCCGGACTTGGTAGCGAAAATAAG
This sequence comes from Ptenothrix huangshanensis, assembly GCA_036851915.1. Lineage (NCBI taxonomy): Eukaryota > Metazoa > Arthropoda > Collembola > Symphypleona > Dicyrtomidae > Ptenothrix > Ptenothrix huangshanensis. The sequence goes on along the minus strand of JAAXYX010000101.1, from coordinate 11,542 downwards.
ATACGATATGAAGGTCATCCGCTCAACGTTCCCGGTCGTAGCCAACATTTCCCACAGGAAGAAGTGGTCGGTTGGAAAACTGCGATTTCAAAATGTGGCACCCGAGGATATTTTAGAAATCAGCCAAAGTGAATATGGTCCAGTTAAAATCCGGCAGCTAAATCCAAGATACAGGGCCGTTGAAACCTCCATGAATATTACTTACATTACATTTTCAAAACCCTATCATCCCGTCGTACTTGCTCAGAGACTTGAAGAATCTTTTGGAATTTCAGGTGACCCTATCCGAAGTATATTTCAAGACGGTGATGATACCCTTTACATGCACAGTGAGAATAATAGGGTGAACCAAGTGGATATGGAAAGCAGCAACGACGTCAATAATACTGAAAACAGAACCAACAATAGCAGTATTACCATCAATGCAAATTCAAACAGTTCAGTGCCTGTCGTTAATTCAACTTCGAATTCACCTGCTACTGTATACACTTTCATAAGGGGGAAAGGGAAATGCTTTATTTCATGTGAAAATAAACGATACTGGCACTTCATGGTACAGTGTGCTAATCAGAGACATCTGGATGTGACCTTGATGCAAGAATACAATGTCAATCTGAAACCAACCTCAAACTTGAGTTCGATAGCGAGATCAATACGAAAATAACAATTACTGTATTACTGATACTCATATTTAAAATAGCATTTTATTTTTTCTCCTAAACAAAAGTCTGCATTTGATTGTATTGTAATTTGTAATTATGTAATGTATACAGTGTACATATGATTAACTATTTTATCCTGATTTAATTATGTACTAATTATATTATTTGTGAATGTATTTCCGCAATTTATTCGCTCACAGACAACAAATACTAATTATATAAAACCAAACGGGTCTCGGTGTTGATTACTACTTAAACATTTTAGAAATTGTGATTTTATTTGGGAACAGGCATACCCTAGTTCTATCATATTGTATCAGTTCATTGACATTAGCATAAAGGTTACATGTATACATATATAAGCATAATTACTGCAACTCCAAATGTAAAAGCATTTAATGTACCTACCTAATTATAATTGCAATACATTATTGAGCTTTTTAACTTGCTTTGATAGTTCACTCTAGTTTAATGCTTTTATCTGAATCAATGAATACGAGTGCTTTTAGTAATTATAATAGCAATGATATTTTGTTGACCGCATGATTTCGATTTGCACGTTATATTACTCATTATAGCGTACTTTTGTTTATTCATTTTGCATGATATGCGCTGTTAGAGCAAGCAAGTAAAATTATATTGATCGATACATTCAACAACAACCACGCGTGCTTCTAGAATACACTAAATATCAATCTGAAAGTTTCAGATCGCATTGCAACCCTAAGTAAAAAATCTGTGCTGCTTTCATCATTGTGAAACGTTTTGTAGGTAAATGAATTTGCTGATGTTACGTGGAGTTAGTGCGTGTAATTATATTATGATTATATTAATATTCAGTAATTAGTGTATTCTGAATTAAGCACACGATGAGGCAACTGCAGTTTGCATAACTCCGAAGTAATAAACTAATAAAGAGCTGCATTTGAACTTAAACTTCATGGTCATGGCAGTATGGCACTGCTTAGTTTCTCCCTTGGCGCGATTTTCGAATGTTGACATAGTTTTAATTTTATCGCAATAAACGTTTATTGATTTCGGTACATCTTTGTCTTCTAAAGTTTTGTTGTTTGCTTCAAATAATTGATTTGAATAATTCAAAATTATTATTGTTTTCATATTATTATTTATTTGGTAATCATGCGACTAAAAAAACCAGAGTAAGACAAACAATACAACATAAGTGAGAAACAAAAGTTATGACTAAACTGATAACAAAATGGTGATGTGTCAAAGCCAAATAGATTCAACTTTCCGAATATTCCGAAAACATCTGTTCACTGAGTAAAGTACGAAATTTGAATTGAAAATTCCCAACGCCTTTTGCTATTAATTTCAAAATTCTTTAAAAGTATTCCCGCACATATTCATATTTTAATCATAAATCCGTAATCACTTTCAAAAGGCAGTTCTGATCTCTGATGATTTTCGAAACTGAGTTGGCTCCAGCTGAAGTATAATCAAAGCATTCAAATTCAAAGTCGAGTAAATCGCTGTCAAGAAAAAAACATATTCAATCAAATTCCAAAGTATGGACCTGGAAGAGATTCACGCGAACGATGACGCCGATGAAATTCTCGTAACATCAAACAACATAGACTATTTAAATTGGACAACGTTTGTAAACGTTTCATTCTCTGGCTGCCTAGCCATAATTCCCATAGAAAAACTTAACGACTGCAAGGAAACTTTAACAATCGTCTCATTTTGGGACCATGTTCTGTTCCCGAATGTAAAGGCATGCCTCCAGCACCTTCCCAACCTACAAAGTCTCGTTTTCCTCCAGGTGAATGTGCATGAGTCGACAAGCATTCATTCCAGACTTGATATCCGCACTCAGATTGATTGTCCAAACCTAAAGTCGCTTGCGATCACTCGTGGACCCAGACTTCAAAAGGACGACTATTTCGTCATCGACTTCTTAACCCGCGGCGTCAACTTTGGGAATCTGGAGAAATTCGAATTTCGTGGGGAGGATGCGTTTAGCTTGACTATAGACTCTCCTCACCTACTATCCAATGATGTCAACGAGATTCTTGGAAATCCGAGTAACATTGCCACATCCATTTTGTCCCAGTTTCTCATGAAAAACAGGTCATCCTTGAAATCTCTAGAGATCTGCGGGCCTGGAGCAATTCTGTTTGAGAACCTTACAGATGAACTTCAACACCTGAGCTTAGTCCAAGTGGAGAATTTTCAATACTCGATGGACAACGATGGATCAAATTTCTTGCTCAACCAACAACATCGTTTACAGAAATTAAGGTGTGCTGACTACGTTTATGATTTTAGCTTGGAGAAAATGTCCGCAATAGCATCTTGCATTCATAACAATTCAGCTACACTGACTACAATTCAAATCTTCCCGAATATAATCTACGACGAGGTCACAGAGAATCTACTTGCATGGAGCTCCATCGACTGTCACGTTTTCGAAGATTGTGTCAATCTACAAAAGCTTCAACTTAATTTAGAATTACTCAATAGGCAAAAGGACTGGCAGTCAACGAGGTCAGGAAGGGTGAGTAACATTCAAGCGCTCCCTCATTCTCTTCGTCACATTGGCATTGTCGCAGAACGGTTCGATGAAGAAGAATTACACCTGTTTGCAAATCAATTGGGGGAGTTTGAACATCTGGAGTTCCTTTGTTTGGAAAGCATGACTCCGAACACATTTAATTTTAAATTAGCCTGGATTGAACGACTCTATTCTTTGCCCAGGGTGAAGCGGATCCTTCTAAATGGGGCCGAGATGGATGACCTGAATGGGATCATAGGCTTCATTACCAATCGTTCCGACGCACGCGGCACCATTATTAATAATCAGGAACTTAGCATCTTTATGAAAATCAGATAATCATACACTACTATGGTTTTTTGATTTTAAATCTTTTTAAAACAAATTATGGCTGCATCAGATCAGCTAGTCTTCCCAGTCTTCAGTGTGTTCAGCTAAAGCCAGATTTTCGCAATAAATGATGAAAATAAATTGCTACAGTTCAATTAGACTGCTCAATCGGCAAATTGTCTTTGTAAAAATCGATATTAATTTCATATTTTATTCTGAAATTACATACGCTTTAGGATTATCAATTATCATAATAATAATAGTAATAGTGTTTGATTTTTCATAAGACCATCAAGACTGGTTCTATAATATCATATCATTTAATAATGGTAATACACAGCATAGTTCATTATTTAATTACCTATCCTATCTTTAATCCTGCCTAGTCTAATAATAAATAAAATTCTAAAATTAGAGTCAAGTGACTTTTACAACATCCTACTTATTATTTACTTGAACCAAATTAAAATCAAGTTATTGGATATCGGATTCCAGTTAAAATCTATATTTAAAATTCCGAGCTTGAAAATACTTGAAAGAAATCGTTAGTAAATAATTATATCTATTATGTATACAGTGTTGTTTTTCCTTACTTAAGTACAATAGAAGATTTACGTCACTCGATACAATCATTTATGTACCTAATGTATGTAATGTAGGGATGTCATAATTACATCCAGGATGATGATTTCAACTTTGGAAATATATAGTAATCATATCCCTTGTTAGTTGTAGTCGTAGTTTTGTCATTTAATAATGTACACAATGTCTTAATGTTCAAAGTACCTAGTGCTCGGAAGTCAAAGTCGAAGCAAAACTCAATCATAATAATTAATGATAAAACAAAAAACTAGTAGGTAAGTAATAACACTAAATTCTATCTAGTTCAATCGACTTTAAAACTTTCAGAACAGTGCTAATGGCAATAAGTGATGGCAATCTTTGTGTTTGTGGGCTTATAAAAGAAATGATTAAAAATTGTCTTTAGTAATCAAGATCAAAAAGAAAATAACTTGGTTTGATTAAATTGATTGATAATGATGGCAATGACAATGGCAACAGTTGAACTCTTCAACAGATCTAAAATGCAATCGTGAAGAAACCATGTCCAAGGTAATGTACGTATGTACAAGGAAAATTGTGTAATTATATTAAGTACCTACGTTTAAATTAATGTTTGAATTAACTTTGGAATGTTAATACACGGGTACTCGTGAAGTTAAGTTCATACTTACACTATATTTAGTTCTGTATGGTAATAATGATTTCTGATATAGTCATGTATGTATAATAATAATTATTATTATTTCTGAAAAAAATAATAAATACCATCGACCGACAAATATAGAAAGTATTAATACCAGAACAGAATAAGAATAATCAATAATGTTAACTGTTTTATAACCCTAATTACAATCTAACTCCAAATTTAACAAGGAATAAATTTGTTAACTCTCTCGAGTTTGAAAACATGAACAAGTTGATGAAACAATGACGATTATGGTACAGTACCTATTCTATAAACAGTATTCTAATGTACATATTTATTTGTAACGAATATTCTACTTTACTTTACTCTATGATTATGAAAAGTGTGTAACTAATTAATTCCTGATAGAGAAACTAATTTGTAAAATCGTACTCGTAATATAGTTATGTAATTAATTATGTATATCGGGCAATATTATGCATTAGTAACAGTAATTATATTATAGAATACTTATTGTTTGATACTCTAATCAAAGTTCCGCTTGCAATCACCTTCGGCACATACGTTTAGCAGAAATGACAGAATCAATCTAAAACTTATACTCAATTATCTTACAATTACAATACAATAATACTCCTTATGTGATTATGTGATTAAATAAAAATACTTGAAGGTATACTCAAAATACAAGAAGTAGGTACGAAGTAATTTGTCAATTATTGTGTAGACAAGAACAACGGAAACTAAAACAAGACCGATTTTGCTTCACAGTTGTATTTATTGCCAAGTAATAATAATGCATTCCTCTTGACTCATTCTTGACCTTACCTTGACCATATATAATTATAATTAGCGGTTCTTATAGTTCTAGTTAGACATGTAGAAGTGAATTTATATCTGAAAAACGTAATTCTAAGTAAAGTTAGTGAAAGATTCAAAATGCAATGTAATACTAACTCCACAGTAGTTATTGTTATCATTACCAAATTATTCTTTACATAGAGCTACCATAAAGGACGGGGATTGAAAGATAAAATCACATTTTAATAGCAAGTGTTTCAAATATGTACTCTCAACATGTCAACTTCATACACGCTAATACAAACCAACAAATTATTATGCCCTTAATAATTACATCATTCTCAGTTACCCCATCTCAGTTGCTGCCATTTTTCATTTCCTTACACAGTGTACCGTGCTGTACAACTTTTTGAAAAAGGATTCCTTATTGTAGTCGTATTCCTACAATATTTAGGAGTAATAATAACTTAAACTAAAAGATAGTGAAAAGAAATCTGCCGAATTAAATAACATGCATTGCATTTACATCTAGTTTGGAATTCATTATAACAAGTCATAATGCAAAGAAGAGTGCCGCTAACAAGGAAGTATACTAGGAAATAGTTAAATTTAAGTTGGTCCCTTTGGTTGGATAAATATTTTTGACAAAAACAACAGAAGGAAACAATGAAAATTATCTAACTATTACCATCGAAATCCAAGTGTTCGAGACCGAGGCGTTATATCACTCTAGCTTTTTATGTTTCTTATAACAATACGCAGGTAATTATCAACAACTTATAATTACTCCTTACCCCTCAGAATAGTCTATCTCGGTCTCGGTCACACAAATACTATATGTATAAAGAAACTAGTATAACTAAAAACATAATTAAATGGAATTTATACTTCAAGATAAATGAGGAAAAAAAAACTAAATTACATTTGTAATAACCAGAAGGATTCCATGTAACTGCATGTACGATTGATCATAATGAATTATAATATTGTTCGGTGGGATGACATACTCACAATCACTAATCAAAGTCAACATTGAATTCAAGGACATTGTCAGACTCCATTCCATTCTAGGTCTATACAAAATTGTGTCTAACAGAATATTATAATTATGAGTACTTGCTTAACAAGGTTAAACGTATTATATACTTTACAGATTCAAGTTGTATAATTAGTTAGGCAAAGAATACATTCATGTTTGTAAACTATCATAGGTCTTATATAGGTAATATCAATATCCTACTATCATATTACATATAATGGCTAAAATTGACTAACACAAGTTAACAAATGAGGAACAAAAACCCTACCAAATGTGTAATATTGCCCGATATTAGGTCTTTTTGTTGCAAGATATATGATAAAATGTCCTGCTTCTTCATGCCTTTTAAATGTTTCTCTGGTGAAAATCAAGTCGTACGTAATGATAAAGTTACACTAATATTATTATACTTATCGTTATGTAAATAGTACAATAGTAGATTATTACTTTGTTATCATTCGGGCCGACATCAAATAAATTGACAATTTATTAGGCGATATTTTATACTCTATGTAATTATTGGAATTATTACTATGTATTATTAATTTGTAAATGCAACACATATATAGACTCATTATTCATTACTATAATTACTTATCCATACTTGTTTAAAATAATTGTTAAAAATTATGCATATATTTTTATTTCTATAAGTATGCATGTATGTATCATTAATCATCTCATCTTCAAATAAATGTATCGAATTACTTGTTTATCGTAGCAATAAATTATGATTATAACAGCTACTTGAATTAGCGATACTCTGAGGAATTAGTATTAGTTAATTACATATCAATATTATTTTGTCAGTTCAGGCTACATATGTTGTGTACATATAATTGGATCATGATAGGATTGTAAGAGTAACATTGCCTTTGGCATTCTTGAGGATAGAGACAGCTTCATGGTGGCGGAGGCCTTCTAGACTATGTCCATCAACAGCTAAGATTTGATCTCCTCGCTTCAAACTGCCCTCACGAGCAGCTGCACCTTTCTCAAACACTGTCTTGACATAAATAGGTAGGTTCCCATGGGGTGACCCATAACCTCCGACAATACTGAAACCAAGACCATCCGGTCCACGTTCTAGGATAACAGTTCTTAACTGAGGTGGACTACCTGAGATACTTGGTGGACTACTGGCACGGCTACTATTTCTACTAATTTGTAAATCCCGTATTCCACTTATCTCTTCTTCATTTTCACCCAGGGCTACGTCTAAATCCCTAATCAAGATCAAAAACAGATTCGAAAGATCAGTTCAAAATCCACTCAATTATTTACTAACTACAAAGGTTAAGTTAATTGCAGAAAGTATATTACAGTAGCGTAGACAAAAAAGTCACTCGTTGTGGAGAAATTGATACAATACAACACTACTTACTACACGCTTAGATAATCAGCCTTCGTTTTACAGTTACCGGGAGAATAGTTTTGCCCATTTTCATGTTACAAATGTTGTATCAATCGGTTGAATGGTTACAAATATTTACAGGTAAAATCGGTAAGGCGTTTACCGTTAAAATCTGCAAAATGTAATCGGGTTTTAATAAATAAAGCCTTTAGAGTAAGATTGATGAAAAGTGCTTTACCGATCTCCCGTGTAAAGAAATGTCTAAGCGTGTACATATGGACTGTGCTAAAGCTACTCCTACCAGAACAACACAAAGGAGGACATAGTAACGTAAGCATGCAAAAGCACTCGTCTAGCTAGTAAAAAGTCTCACCATTTTCTTCTTAATTAACGTGAACAATTATTTTCTATTTTTGACAAGCCCCCATATAAGCCCAGAGCAGCATGGAGAAAGACAAAGCATGTGCAATCATTACCACATGGACTTATATAAACTTTAAATAATGTTGTGAACTATTGGAATTGAAATTTTGCCTCGCAGCATTAAGCGAAAGTGTCGATGAATAATTAAAGATGAATAAAATCGCATATAATTATGTAAAAAGAAGCTAATTGTCATATAATCAGACTTACGGAGTCTCTGAAGTGGGTGTTGCGGCAGTGGGAGAAGAAGCTGTTGATCTTCGGTTTACCTTCAGTCGACCAACTTTCATTTGAATATGACCCATCGCAGTTTTCAAAACGGATGCAGCTTCTTCCTGAGTAGCATTCTTCAAGTCTTTTCCATTCACGGAGATTATCTGATCACCTTTCATTAGACGACCATCTGCTTCAGCGGTTCCACCAGGCACCTGCAATGCAAGTTTTTATGAATCAAAATATATATAACTATAATTACTAAGGTAATTAAAAACCAATTAACCAGGAAGCCAGAAAAAACGACTTACGACATCAGAAATGAAAACTCCGTTTCCATTCTTCCTTCCAACAATGGAAAGACCGAGTCCTTTTCCCGATTTTTTGACAAGCTCAACGTCCGTGACGTCGTACAAGTCATCCTCCTTGGCCACTGCATCATCTCGGAAGACGACCATCTTGACTTTTGTGGGAGTTTGTCTCAAGGCTGCTAAGGCTTTATTGTGAGTGATATTTTGAAAATCTTCATTGTTCACAGACAGTAATTGGTCTCCGGGTTTTAGGCGTCCATCTTTTGCTGCTGCACCGTCGGGGTACACTTCGTGAATTATTATGGAACCCTATTATACGCAGAATAAGAAAACAACGTTAATGGCAATTCAATAGTCCGGACTAAACCACTATGCAATTTTTTCTAATAAAGAACTACACTGTGAAATCCAATTATGAATTTAGGAACAAAACAATCCAAACACTACCATTCTGAATTGTGCTCTACTAATATAATATCACACTACAGTATCATTCCACACTACTAATGCACAACCAGCACGCAAGGAGTGGAGAGCTGCTACTGGGTCACTCTGAGACTTCTTTCGCACTTGAAGTACTGATGTATTTAAGTATACCTTTACGTCCTTTACCTTTATATTACGTACTACATAATCCGACGTGAAGTGCAAACGTTCAAACCTACACTATTTCTAATTTCTAATCTCGAAGCTAAAGCAAGCAGCGGCTACTTATTATATGACATGGTGATGGCTGTCACAACCAAGACACCTCTATAATAAATCACAATTTTTTTTTTACACTTACGGCGTTTTTCTATTTCCATCAAATTCCCCATTAATCCGACAAGGGAAAGTTGCAGGATAACAAAACAGAAAAATTATTGTACATCTTTGAACAGGACAATAACGTCATTATCATTACTAGTACCAACTAATAGTATTGAGAACATGACACGCTGGCCCTGGCCCTAAATTCTTCTCATAATGTTTAAAACTTAACAATCTGTGCTCGACTTTAATGGCAAACGGTGCACCGCACCTGTATACACGGACATTTCGTTGGTATAATCTGATAATGTTAATTTCCTACACACAGGTTTCTCCTTTTGCAGTAAAAGTAGGATAGGGTAAATCACCACAGACTACAGACAGAGATACGGTCAAAAATTAGCAAGGAAAATGAAAATACTCTCTAGTATCAATACGGACGGAGGTGTGGATACTATGAAAACGAATAATTTATTAGACAGAAACAGAGCAGAAGGAAAACAATGTTGGTCGAAAAATGCAATCTCAAGAACTTGAGATTCTTTAAAATACTCAGACCAATCTTAAGTCTGATAAGATAATATAGGTAGGTACGTATTTCCATTGTTCTTAAATTGTTCTTGCCTACTGCTTTGTTCAACTTCATATTGATGCAAAAACACATTTTTGAAATTAGTTACCCATTGGTGCCTTTTAGTTCCTTTCTTGCGATATAAAGCAAAATACCTTGTATTTCACTGTCACTGTAATCACACTTTTGAAATTAACCGCAAAGTTAGTAAAGGCATACCGTTGTTAAAAAGGTGTAAAGTGGAACATCTTTTTATTACCGTCTATCATCTCAAATTTCCTATAATAAACGTTAGGAAAACTGTCAGTTTTACAACTTCAAGCCTTCAACGACGATATTAAAAATAAAAAAAGTGCTTTCCACAAAAATTAAATCAACTTGCACAGGATACATAGTGTTCATCAGTACCGTGATAAACAAGCAAAACAAGAAGGGCTTGGCCGGGATTTGAACCCGGGACCTCTCGCACCCTAAGCGAGAATCATACCCCTAGACCACCAAGCCAAGGTTGAAAGACAAAGTGATTCAACGCGCCTATGTTGGTCCCCTATAGAAACATTTGGATTCACTTTAAACCCTGCTCTATTATGTGTACTACATATACATACGTATATGATAAATGATGACACGAATTTATTAGCATACCTACTTAACTTCCATCATTACAAGTTAACCTGACCGAGCAACTTTCCAAATCCAATGCAACGACAAAGACATTACCTTAACGGTATTATTGCAATTTTATGTACTGCACTAAAATAATGCTCGTTAAGTTATATACCGTTAGCCTTATGCCCTGATACAGCCAGAACCTGGCCAGAACCAGCGCAGCGCCTGCATTCGTAGTCAAGCCAAATAAAAAAGATGATTAAAAATGCAAAGCTTCAAGTCTTCTGCGGGCAGAGTCAATCGCTAGGAAACATCTTCTTGGTTACGTTTCTAATCACCCCTACTCAAAGTATATAATTGCCTATACAGTAAAAACTCAAGGATCTTAAACCCCGAAAGTATGCGTCAAAAACACAAAACACCTGAGCATATTTAGTATAATAATTAATGCACATAGGATGCATCTTAAGTGCATCACATACCCATTAAAACCAAATACTGGGTTGTCAGAAATTATTTGTTAAAGCTTCTAATTTTTTATTTGGCACTTTTCACATTGCCCACATTTTCGTTCTATTTTATTCAAAACATCTATTTACTTATAATTTTTTTACGTTTTTTCAAAGCATCAATCAGGCGAACTTTTACGTAACAATCGTCACCACACTGTTAGGAGGCTCATTGCAGACTCAATGAAGAAAATGGGATGGTCAGTTTTACAGGAAGCTGAGTGTACTGGTAATGGTTCGAG
>JAAXYX010000100.1:0-69784 GCA_036851915.1 Ptenothrix huangshanensis | reverse complement strand
TTTCTAATTAAATCGAAGTAAATGCAGGTGTGAATCGGATTAAATAATAAAGATGACAATAATAGTTGATAGTGATGGTGATAGTGATAATGACGATTCAAGTTAAAGAGTTGGGCAATCATCCAATAAGATTATTAGACCGAGCATTAACACAATTAGTCATTGACGTTAAAGCATCAACGGTAGTTCAGTTCACACGATCCTAGCGGTGATGTAACGGAAGCCAATGCAATTAAATGCATCACAATATGCAACGTAGTATTATTATTATTAATGATACACTCCCCTGTGGGCTTACGCCCATGGGAGGAAAATAGTTTTGGTTATAATTTTACAGAGCAATGTATGAATTAAGTGTAGTGTGTAATTGGTTGGTTACAGTGTGAGTTTCGCAGTGTGCGAAGATGTGGATTTAAAATTAGGATATTAGAATGCTCATCGGTGATAGGTAAACGGAGCTCCGATTCATCAGCTTGGGCAATTAATATAAATTGTAGTGTGTGATTATTGCTAAATAATGTGTACATACGTTATAATTATAGTTGGTGAAAATGTAAAGTTGCGTATACTTAAGTAATGCTTCTACATATAGGAATTGCTTCCTGTACAAGGTAGCATGCAATCGAATTTGCAGCATTTGCATTAAAAGTTATAACATGTTATATCATAATTCATATCAAACTACATAATTTTTGCGAATAAATATTCTGCAATTTAATCTACGAACCATGCAATGTTCCAGTATTCTAAAGAGTACAAAAGAATTGTCATTAGCATAACCAGAATAAGGTTGCTACCATAGACATAATTACTAAGCAATGATATTGCCATCACAATCAAGTCAAGAATTTAAAGTCAATTAATATTGTGAATTTTTGCTAGTCAGCAGCGAGGTAAAGCAATATTACTGAACATATGTCCAGGGTGCCTTAAAGGACAAGAAATGAAATGTATAGCAAAATAATTGTACGTATGTACTTACGTATGTTGCAAGACAAAAGTTGAATAATAGTGGTTACTAATTTTAGTATGTGAGTACTAATATTAACTCAGGCTTATCTTTACATAAGATTTTGCAACACTATTCAATATTTTGTATTTAGAAAAGAAATGTTTATCAGCATTTGTCGGTTTTAGCATCGATTGCTGATTAAGCAAGTATAGTTATTATCTCATCATAATTTACAGTTGATGTTAGGTTGACATATTCAGGGCGACTAACAAATCGAATATGTAGATAGAATAAATCTCAGTACTAAAAATTATTATCAATTATTTTCTGTAGGTTGCATTTACAATTTTAGGAATACCTTTCCTTTGATTTCTTACCAAAAATGGGAGAGCAAAAAAACAACAAAAATAAAAAGTTTTACGTATTTTATAAACAAAACTCCAAGCAGTTGCAATTAGATTGGGTTGATGGTGAGGTGCTCGTCACATTTGAACGAATAAGTTTCTCTCAGGGATCGTACTGAAAGGGTGTTTCCGTTGATGTAGATTTTGAAGGATGCATCGCGATGTTTGAATTCTCGGGCAGCGTAATCCTCTCGGTAGCACCCATTTGTTTTTACAGTTTAATGCTAAGTGGATTTAAAACTTTCAAAAGCACCATTTTTGATATTCTACAAGATGCCTAACGAATCCTAAAATATGAAAGTGGCAAATTGAAAAAATATAGCATAAAAAGATTAAAAACACATACAAAACATAATGGAGTCCACATAATAAGTCTAAAACGCATGGTAAAAGGAATATAAAACAATTTTGATAATGGTACTACAGCAAATACAAAAATTTTATGTTCATTTATTCAATTAAAAACATAAGGAATTTCGATGGGGATACTAGTGAAAAACGAAGAAGATTAATGAATCGACAAAGGTTCATTTTGGCAAGAATGCATTCTGTTTCAAAAACGCTACCTATAACAATCGTCCATTTATAAACAACTTAAAATTCATAATGCGATTTCCAAAGAATAAAAGATGCATAATTTCGGTCGCCTTTAAGTCATGATCATTTTATTTGGCAACAAAGTTCATATTAAAGTTAGCTACCAAGTAAAAAACAGCGAAAACCAAAACATCAACTTTACAGGGGCACCCACGCTCACGACCCATGAGTAACCATTACTTACTTGAATTAATTTGGAATGTAATTACATAAAATACCGTAATGTGTGTGCTCACGAAAAGGGAAATCCTCATATCCAGTCTTATCGTTAGCCATAGCCAGCAGAGTGAATCCCGAGTCTTTATTATTGTCTACAACTTTGCATTCCTCTTCCACTGGCCATGGACTGGGAATAACGTTGTGCTGGAACAAAGGGGAAAGGGAATAGGAATTTATGTATAATTACTTTTGGAATTTTATCTTAAGTGAGAATGCATTTTATTTGATTTCTTGATTTCAGCTTTTGACAAACTACCACGATTTCTTATGAGTTATCTTGGTGCATAATAGAAACGAAGAATAAAGTAATGTACAACTAAAGTATTTAAACGCTAACGAAATGCAAGAGTCGATTTACGTACGGGTAAAGCTGGTCGTGCCTGTGCCATTCCAGACGCTGCGTGATACGGATTTACAATTATAGACGGAGATAAGCAATCAAATTCACTGATCGTGACATCATGAGAGATTCTACTTTTCTATTATCAGAGTAAAATTAGCTGTTATTTTATTTCCTGAGCTTTTGCCAGCCATGCACAGCCCAATTTCGGGTATTTGTGGATTATATCAATACAACATTTTGGTTTAAGGTAATTGCTAACAGTGAGGTTGAGATTACAATGTGAACTCCTTTATGCTATGATTATATACCGAATAGTTATCAACATTAGCTATAATTAAAGGTACCTAACTTACATATTCTCCCCTTCGTCTTTTATGGATTCATTAAAGCTAAATATCCCAACACTTTAACATTCAATTCGATTACAAACATTAATTTCCCTGGTCCAGTCTTGCCAGTGTCAGTGTCAGCCTCAGTTGTCTCTCCCAAGTCGAGAAAACAACAGTTGTTACTTCTGCTCCTGGAGATAGCTGACTTTCTGAAATTCTGAACTCTATAAGAACTTGGTAAGCAATACAAATACAAAATACAACGAAGCACAGTTAACATAAAGTAGCTCTTACAAACCACCATTTGATTTGAATTCAGTTCTGAAGATCCTAAGAATCCTATTAGCTTCAATCATTGGTTAAAAATCCATTAGATTAAAAAAATTAGCACCGTTACCTTATTTTAGTTCCTTTGCCATATTTTGATTCTGAATTAAATGCTCACTAAAGGTATTGCGATCAGAAATAATGAATTGTGAACTTGGAAGTAATTGAATCTTAATTGTAATTTCGATCTTTAATCCTCTTACAGGTTTTTATTTCGTCTACTCTGTTGATTGGAATCATGGGCAAATTTTACGTCAGGATCGTGCTAAGTTCTGTGTTTGATGCAGAATGGCGACAATATGCAAATATTTCTAACAGGACGTGCTGGCTACAGGTTCAGACTAATAAAATTCGTACAATTGGTGATTTGATGGAGTACATCAAAGACAAGTTTCAGATTGCCGATGGAATTTTGCTGACTTGTGAGCGCGGTGGCGTACTCGGACATGACGTTGACGTGGGCATCTTGAAGTTGGAGGTCGACAGTCCGATTTGGTAAGAATCACTTTATAAAACCTTGTTGTTTCTACGATGTTTTGGGTTAGTAGGGTATTTCAGGTAAATTATGAACTAGTAGGATTCAATTTAGTCGAGAGACGATGAGAGTATCTATAATTTATACGATGCTGTTGTTTTCTTAGGGTCGTTCGTGCTCCTCCGAAGTATATCAGTCCGATCGCGTCCACAGAACTTCCGTCTCCGAGAACCCCCAGCAATCAAACGGATGATGAGCCAGTCGCTAGAACCAATGGTGCCAAAAGCCCCGAAGACGAAAATGATTGTGGTGACCACGGATTCGAGGATGACAACGCTTTGGCCGACGCTGACGAACACGAGAAAGAAATGAGCATCCGCTCCGAATTTCTGGATGATACTATCGTTCCCTCTAAGGACATCCTTGTTCGTTTGAATACTGTTGATGGAGTTACTGAGGAATCTCGGAACAAAGTCAACGGCGACAAAGAGGCACAAAAACGGAAATTATCAGTTATTTCTGAAGATGCTGACGAAGCGCCCCATGTAAAGACACTTAAGAGTGACTATAGAATTGTTGAGATCGGGACTCCTTCTCCACCTGGGTTGGAAGAGATGCTTTCATCAGGCTGTTCAGGTGTTTCAATTTCAGGAAATATTATCACACCCCCTGTGTCTTCTCTCGTTGGGTCATTTCCGAGACACGCAAGTGTTGTGCCCCGAGTTAGTATGAGTCCTCCTTTGGCTCCTTTCCCAACCGGAGATTGGCCTCGCTTTTCCGTGGATGTTCGTCGTACAAAGGATCCCGTTACATACATGGTAATAATTACACTTATTTGTTAAGCTAATTTTAATAGCGGAATTTTAGAAATATAATAATTAGCAGCCAGGAATATAGTAACTCTGACCTTGATTAATAGTTTTATTGGAATATATAGTTTAATGTATTTTTGCCAGTTTTTGGGAACGACGACTGAAGGTCGACGTATCTCTCCTAAGCAGCAGGCCAATATTCGATTGGATTGGTCTCCACCTGGTAAGGATTCTACTGTGTAATTACAATTTTTCAAATGTTCAAAGTTTTCTATATGAGTATTTTCATGTATTTTGTTTATGTACTAACAACACCTCATAATAGTCATAACATTCAATGTATTTATTTCTCTAGCTGTAGAACCCGAAACCAAAAAGGATGAGAAAGTGCAGCGTGAGAAGACCATTGGAGAAGCTTGTGGAGAAGGAGCCGACATGGAAATTGAAGACCAGGACCAGGGTGAAGCTGAAATGCTCGCTCTCAGTACGAACAATGATACAATTGACCAGAGTCAAATAACAGCACCCGAATTGGTTCTGTTCTGTACAACGAGCACTACGAACTCATTTTTGAGTGATTATGACACTGATGCAGATGCTAACGAAAAAAGTTTCTAAATGTAAGAAACTAATCTGCTATCCTTTATTCCAAGCTTTTGTCTATTTTGCTTAAAATGGTCTCATTTCTCTGTATTTCTAGTATGTAGTTCTTAGTTTTCTATTATCTTAAATATAATCATGACCACAAAATTACATTCATTTTATGTATTTCAATTTTACGGTAGTTAGGGTCTACCCATTTAATTACATTTTCTTATTCTCTTTTATGAAGGACTGCGATAATTGTAAGCATACTTTGCAGAAACAGGAAATAGTTGTTCCATTAAAACTGGTAGGTAATATTATTCTTTGAATTTTAGACAGCAACTGTAATTAGAATTTGAAGTAAAATGTTTCTTAATTTGTTTCCTATAATTAACTGCACTTTTTTCATAAATACTAGTTTAATTCTGAATCTCCACAAAGAGATTGTCTTTGATTTTCTCTTGTAGCTCTTCAATAACAATTATTTCTGTATGAAGTCCTACAGGTAACTATTTGTACCAACCAAACATTATTGCTAGCTCATTATTACAGTGCTTAGCTCAGGCAATAAAATTATCATTGTTGTTTCTAACAGTTTATATTGTTGTTGGTAAAATTATAATTTCATTACTTTACATACTTCCGTATAAAATATTTGATCATTTCAATGGTTTTCATAATCCATGCCTTCGTCATTTCATTGCCACACTTGACTCGTGTTTTGTGTACAACACTGATATCTATGTACATACCTTGAAATTATGATTTAAAATTTGTTTCTTGAAAAAGGTTTCCAATAAAAATCATACATTTTCTCATAATAGTGGTACAATTTCTGTCATTCTATTTCTTCAGATGCGTGCGTACGCGTATAATTACAAATACCAATGCTGTTAAACTGCACGATCTCGCGTATTTAAGTTCGAAGAATAACTTTGCAAAAGTAGCATTACACTCCCTGGTAGTTCAAACTGAAATTAGTAATTAGTACATAATGATATTTGTTTTATACCTAATTTAGTAATGAGCCCTTATTTAGGTATCAAGTTAAGCATCTTCGTTCATAATAAAAGTAATCATGTGTCAAATGTTTCATATGCTCTCTCAAGTCGCTGCCTCTTGCGAACAAGTCTTTATTTGCCATTACAAATTACTGAAACATACCTACTATAAAATATCAATCCATATAGGCAGGCAACCCAAATCAAATCACACATTAAACACAATGGAACATTACATCCGCCGTTGCTCTCCATTCACCATTTAAAGCAAGCCTTAAGTTTGACTTTTTTTGAATGAAATGCATAATGGGTGCCATTTATTTAATTATTACTATACTATTCATTCACAAATAATAATATCTGGATTATTTCATATTTATTCGAATTTTAATTCAAATACGTTAAAATTAACATAGGTAATATAAGATAAGTTTTATCTCCGGGGAGAATCCACTGGTGGATTTGAGCATATTTGCTCTTGTGAACCCGGGCACACTCTTTATACACTTGACATTAATTAGCACCCAAGTTCCTTTAAAACAAACTTATTCAACATGCTTTTATAAACGCGTATTCTCTAATACATTATTTTTGTATAATGTTAATGGTGATCCAAACAAACTCCAAACGCATATGTAGTAACTTTTGCCTTGTGGTTAAATTAATATAACTTGGAAAAATGCATAATCTTTACTTTGCACCAAAAGGCTTTATTTGTCTTGCCTTACTATTTACAATTCAATCATCATTATTTTACATATATAATACATACATTAATATGCTTTGACTTGATTACTTTCAACTTCTAAATAATAAGTGGGTCCGGCCCTACAGTCTGATCTGAATCTGAACAGGCATTTATTTGATGAAATTGAATTACTCTACTTTTAAATGATGAATGTAATGTGGTGTGCTGCTGTGCTTGAAACCAGAATGTATGTAGGTAGGCAACGGCCAATGGTAATTATTGAATTTAATTAATTGGGCAAGGTTATAGCGTGCAGGTGCAATTAATTATGTGTGGCAGAAAAAAAGGATGGTTTTGGTTAGTTTTCTTCAAAATGACATGACATGATGAACATGAGATTTGGGGGTAGAACTCCAAGCGTCATCTTGGTGAAGAACGGCAGAGCCATTTGACGATGAAAACGTCGAAAGGATGCATTCGATCAAGGCCATTCGATGCATTGAATTGAAAACTGAAGGCGAGGTGGACATTTGAAGGAAAGCGCCACTGCTGGGAGATTAGATTGTGCCATGCCGTACTGTGCAAACAAGTGAAGAGCAGTGGAAGTGGTGGCTGTAGAAGAGCTTCACTTGTCCCACTCTGTCACTGCGAAGCTGCGAGGTAGAGAGGTAACACGCAGTGGATTTATCTCTTAAACATTAAAAATGGTAAGAACTTTACATCAAATTTTAAACCTCTTTTTACTTAACTTCCATTTATTCCAAGTGTTAGTTAAAGTAGTACCAGTTTCCAAGTTTCAGTTATTACACGAGGCATTCTAGTTTTTCGATTTTTATAAACCTTTTTGTAAGATTTGTGAAATCACCACATGGCACTTTTCGGAATTAGACATGGCCGCCATAGTGAAGCATAGGAGCTAGCGGCATGGGCATGTGTGACCGGCTGCATGGTGCCTCGTACAGCATCAGTTTGGTTTTCATTTTATTTTAAGCAAGAGTGTTTTAATTGGTTTTAAGTTGTTTCCGTTTAATTAGAAAAAATGATTATATTATTCTCATTTCCGTGTAAATGGAGGTAGGTAGATTACTGTAGTTAAAAGGTAGGTAAATGTAGAGTATGGGAACCAATGTTTGGCATGGCCGGGACTGGCCCTTCGGGGCTGGACCTAGCTGTGTCATAGCGGTGACTGGAGCTGTTGTGATATCAGTATATTCCAATACCGCAGCATTGAAAAATAACGGGATCCGCAGGTTTCTGCTGAGAACCTGGTAATGCATATTTCATTATCTTCCTCTAGCCACTTCGGCAATGATTTGGGAGATAGGCCATGCAAGATACAGTCCAATTCATATAATAAAAAGTCACCTCCGTCATTTTTTTTCAAATCTTATTAATAATGCAATTTTTTGTGTACTTTTATAGTCGCATCGTAAATTCAGCGCCCCTAGACACGGTTCTATGGGATTCTACCCCAAGAAGCGTAGCAAGCGTCATCGTGGTAAGGTCAAGGCCTTCCCCAAGGATGACCCCAAGAAGCCAGTGCATCTTACCGCTTTCCTGGCTTACAAGGCTGGCATGACTCACATCGTGCGTGAAGCCGACAAACCTGGCTCCAGTAAGTTTAAATGTGTTTCTTTGCATATAGCCAATCAATTGTTGATTGTTAAAATGCATCATGCATTGTCGATTTTTGTTTTGAAGAACCCCGTGTCATTTTTGTCTGGGTTCAGTGGTCAAGTGATGCATAACACAAGTGTACAATACACCATCTTATTGCTTAGTGAATGATAACCTAGGGCGGACTGACGACCTCAATATTAATCATACTTATTTTGTGTTGTGGGAACCAGGATTAGGCTTCCAGTTATCTAATAAATTTTTCATTCGATTTGTAAAATTACAGAGGTAAACAAGAAGGAGATCGTTGAGGCAGTGACCATTTTGGAAACTCCTCCCATGGTTATCGTCGGAGTCGTCGGTTACATCGAGACTCCCCACGGTCTCCGTGCCCTCAAGCTCGTCTGGGCTGAGCATTTAAGCGAGGACTGCAGACGAAGATTCTATAAGAACTGGTAAGATCATTCTTCAATTGTTACAATTTAACTTACGTCAGTTGCACAATGATTTAGTACGGACAGGTCATATGATGCATAACACAAGTGTACAATACACCATCTTATTGCTTAGTGAATGATAACCTAGGGCGGACTGACGACCTGTCGTACCTTACCAGTCAGTTGTGCATAAATAATATTAAAGATAATTTAACGCCGACGTGTACATGAGTATTTGTTTGTCTATAGCACGGAAATCACATTAAGTATCCAAGTGCTCGACGTAGTATGAACCTAAAATTGATCATCAAATGCTTGTTGAGCTAATTTGTGTGTTAACTAACTGCAATTTACTCTCAAGCACCTTCCTATTTTAATTGTACCGGTGCATTGAAATGCCGTTTTAACGGTTTGCATTGCATATTACTAAGTCTCCTCTGATATCAGTATTCAGTATCTTTGCGAATTTTAATTTGCATAGAAATGGTGCTGCATATTCATGAGACTGAAAACTTGTAGCATTCACACTTCATGCGAAGGAATATACTGGTAAATTTTTGAAATTCCCTTAGTAGATTTGTTGTAACTGGAGTATTCGTTTCTTTGGAATTAGCTTTGATTTCTAATACAGTTTTTTTCGTCGTACAGGTACAAGTCGAAGAAGAAGGCTTTCACCAAGAGCAGCAAGAAATGGCAGGATGCTTTGGGAAAGAAGCAAATTGAACATGACTTAAAGATCATGAAGAAGTACTGCACTGTCATCCGTGTCATCGCCCACACTCAGGTAAACCATTAGGTGTTAACATTTATTTTGAAGCATGGGCGTTGTGTGGGTGAAATTATTAATATTATGTTGCTAATGTACCTACTTTTGGTCTCCAGATGAAACTTTTGAAACAGCGGCAAAAGAAGGCACATATTATGGAGATCCAATTGAACGGTGGCAGCATCTCTCAAAAGTTGGACTGGGCCAGAAAGCACTTGGAGAAGCCCATCGAAGTGAAGCAAGTTTTCGCTCAAGATGAGATGATCGATGTCATCGGAGTCACCAAGGGAAAGGGAACCAAGGGTAAGCGTTAAAATATTACAAAATTTATTTTTCAAATAGCAATTAGGTACGATGATGATTTAAGTGAGTTTACCACACCGAGAAACAATGAGGATAAAACCATGTTGCCTTCCTTCTGAAGTTCTTAATTGCTACACTAATTAGATGGAGGTGATTAATTCTAATATGTTAAACAGGGAACTAATGTTTTTTTTTTAATTGGGAATGACTTACAGGTGTAACATCCCGTTGGCACACCAAGAAACTCCCCCGTAAAACTCACAAGGGTCTTCGTAAGGTCGCTTGTATTGGTGCTTGGCATCCTTCCCGAGTCCAGTTCACGGTCGCTCGTGCTGGTCAAAAGGGTTACCATCACCGTACTGAAATGAATAAGAAAATTTACCGTATCGGTCAAGGTATCCACACCAAGGATGGCAAGAAGGTGATTAACAACGCTTCCACCGAGTATGATCTAACTGAGAAGAGCATTACCCCCATGGGTGGATTCCCTCACTATGGTGAAGTCAACAATGACTTCCTCATGCTTAAGGGATGCTGTGTGGGTCCCAAGAAGCGAGTTCTTACCCTCAGAAAGGTGAGCTATTTTTTCATGTTTCATTAGATTAGTTGATATTTATTATATTGTGAAACTTGTCATTTTGATGATGATCACCCATAGAGCAATATATTACTGATCGACCATGATATTTAAATGATAGGACTGAAAAGTTGGGCTTGTTCACAATAGCTTTCATTTGATGCTGTGGAAATACCTGATCTAATCTAATATTCCAAAATGTTCTTTTGTTACAGAGCTTGTTGGTACACACTAAGCGATCTGCCTTGGAAAAGATCAATTTGAAATTTATCGATACATCCTCCAAATTCGGTCATGGTCGGTTCCAGACACCCGCCGACAAGTTGGCTTTCATGGGTCCACTTAAGAGGGACAAGGAGCGAACTGCCACTGAATAAAAGCCCAACTTTTTTAATAATTGTTGAATTTTATCTCGGTGAATAAAAATTTCAGAAAAAAACAGTTTAAGAGAAAATAATAACTTTATTTCGGAACACTTATTTGATCGTCATGCTGTGACTTGTTTGCATAAATCTTATCGTTGCATTCGACTATGTGAGAATGTAGGTTCATACTTATAACATGGTAGCTGTAATACAACACGAGATTTGCTACTTAATTAATAACTTTAGTTGAAGGTACTAGGAGCAATGAGAAAATTCGAGAAATCTATTAGCGGGTTGTGTTCAAGTTGTTTGCACCCCAGTATTGGCATTAGCGCCCATGCCTTCAGGAGAATGGACAACCTCTTCGGTCTCGACTGAGGTTGGAAGTAGGCTGACCGCTTCCACGTCATCTTCAAAAGAATCTGCAGAAACCGAATCGCCATCCTGGTTACTGCTGCCGTTGTGGAGCCTCTGGATGTGTTGAGCCATTTGTTTCTTGCGGAAAAAGCCAGCTGGGCAGGCCGGACATGTGTAGGGTCTTTGACCGGTGTGTCGCAACTCATGTTCCTTCAGATTCACTTCCAGACTGAATTTCTTTTGGCTAGAGTGAACATTGATATGGTTTTTCTCCTGTATGGATACGCTGATGTTGATGGAGACGCACGATGTTGCCCAGTATCTTACTACATATCTATTCGATTAGGTGAACAAAAATATAGATATTGCAATGGCTGAAATTGAATCATTTGTACATTTGACATAATAATAATAATATTAGTGCCAATTTAGAATTACCTTGCACCTATACCGTTCGTGCAATTTGAAATGTTCATTGAGTTCTTCTTCAGTGGCATAGTTGAGCCAACACACATGACAAAAGTATTCCTTGCCGTTGACATAAATATCTGGATGATGAACGAGTAAATGTCTGCGGTACAAATACATACTACCCCTGGAGACGAAGTCACAGTGCTTGCAAGTCAAAGGTTTCCACGTTGATCTCTTACCCCTGGGCTTGGGTTCTGGGGTTTTCTTCTGGCGACTAATAGCTTTTTTAGACAATGGATTAAATCTCCATTGCTTTGATCTTCGTATATACTCTGAAGTTTTGGCGCTTCTTTGTGGCTTACTACTAGTAGTTTTACTCGTGCCGGGGCTATCGTTGTCACCGTCAATCTCAGTTGTTTCAGTTTCTACAGTGTCGTTAACATCGTTTGTATTACTGTCCTCTCGACTACAATCCTGGCGTTTGGTGTGAAGGTAAAGTTTGGTAGGATTGGGAAATAATTTCTTGCAAGCATGACAAGGGAAACCCTCAGGATGAGTGTGGACGTAGGAGTGCATTTTCAGACGACTCTCAGCATTAAACGCTAATCCACAAACTTCACAGATAATTAACTGATAGCTTTTCTTGGTCCCTCCAAGTCGTATGGATTCCTTTCTCCGATGCCGGTCCTTCTTATGTACCTCTAAATCAAACTCAGTCACATACTGACAACCACACTCATCACATATGAATTTGAAAGCCTGAGGATCTATTCTGATTTCATGAAAGAAACGATGAGTTTCGAAGGCTCGATCTGAGTCGAAATATTCGTGGCAATAAGGACAGTCTTTGAGAATGGAAGTTGGATTTGAGGATTCATGAAATTTTTCGTGAGTACTTAAGCCACTGGCTGAGGCAAATTTCTTCAAACATCCTTCCACTGAGCATTGGATAAACTCAGTCGTGTGCAAAAGTAAATGCAGGTAGAAGTCTTCTTTATTGCTAATGCTCAAGTTACAGTTTGGACTATCACAGTCATAAAAGATTACACATTTGTTTCTGGGCTCGATCAATACTTGACCTTGTTCATTCTTGGGAGTCATATGTTCCGTCACTATGTGACGATTATACCTCTTTCCACTGTGAAGCACCTTTTTACAGTACTCACATTCATAGTTTCTGTCACCCCGACCGAAGCTGATGTCACCCACAGCATGGGTTTGTCGATGGGTACGCAGATTTGCTTCACGTAGAAAGGCACGCCCACATAAATCGCAAATGTGCTTTAACTCTCCTGTAGTAGTAAATGAGAGATCAATTTCTGAACCCAATTTGGAAAAATTAGGATTATGTAGAACTGTAAAAAACCATAATAATTTGCTTTTCATTTATTTTTACCTGTATGAGTCTCCATGTGATTTTTCAAACTGATCTTGAGCAACTCAATGCTACAAACAGGGCATTGTATTCTATCCAGACACCGCTTTTTAGGCCTCTTAGTTTTTTCACCCCGCATGCTTCTAAGCCTGTTTTCCTCGATCCGTTGCAACTTCTCTTCCCTTTTTTGGCGACTCATATTTTGCTTGTTATAGTATGCTATCCGACTTTCTAGCGTTAGTTCCC
This sequence comes from Ptenothrix huangshanensis, assembly GCA_036851915.1. NCBI lineage: Eukaryota > Metazoa > Arthropoda > Collembola > Symphypleona > Dicyrtomidae > Ptenothrix > Ptenothrix huangshanensis. Next base: position 56,598 of record JAAXYX010000100.1, on the reverse strand, counting down.
GTCGTCTTTTGTAGGCCTTGCGCTTCCTTTCAGAAATGATTTCTTTCACAATATTTACGTCCGTTTTCCAGTTCGGGTCAACTTTCGAATAAGGTGGATGCAACGTGCTTGCCCATTCTAAAAATAAAAATCAAAAGAAACTATTTAATTATCAAAAAAAAAAGAAATTGCATTTCATAATCTTCCAACCTTTACCTATCAGGTCATAATGAATGTGACACTGAAAAAGAATGGTAAATTGGTAAAGTTAAAATTTTTTTTTACTTTTTGTAATGAAAGAATGGACAGCATCAGCTGATACAAATTTAACCGATCCACTAGCAGTACTCATCCTTCTGCAAAACGTTCTCACAATTTCTTTTAATAGCTCGTTCCTCTGTCTTTCCATTTCTTCTTGTTGTTTGATCAATTTATCCAAACATTTTTGTAAATCTAGGACTTTAAAATTGCACTGTAGGCAAATCGGGTAACTATCACTCACATCTGTATCTTCCACATTGAAATTAAGCATTCCTAGTAGAATAGCACGAGACTTGACAATGTCCGCCTCATCAATTCTTTCGAATGGGTCGAGTGACTCGATATTTTTATCACATACTAAACAGAAGCCCATTTTACTAGGAATGAACCGGGTAGGAGGTAGTGGACGACACTTTGACGAAGAAGGTATCGTAGGATCCGGGTTTATATTTTGAACACTAGCAAGTTCGACTACAGGAGTATGAAGCGGAGCTGGCTGAAATAATGTCGTTTTTCCTGTATTCAGCTGAGATATGGAACTAGGACCAGGTAACACTATAATCTGCTTCCCAAAATGAGGTAGTATGGGTAGAGGTTGTCCACACTGATTAAGACCTGTGGTACTTGTTTGAGTTGAAGTTCTTATAGCTCCAGATCCAGCTTGATCTGCAGCCGACTTTTGCTGAGGCATATGTATATTCAAAAATATCGGAGGTGTGGTTGCACTACCGGCTGCAACTAAACGGGGTGGCATAGTTATAGGTACAGTCATTACTTGAAACGAATCTGGACTGGTTTGTGTAGTGGACTGCAACGCACTTCGTGTAATTATTGTACTATTTATGCCGGTTGAGACAGGATTCAGATCTTGTACCCCAGAGATGGGTGGACATGGAGTAACAAATGCATTTACATGTTTAGTGGGAAATGATCCGACAGCGGATCCATGATTATCATGATGGGCACTATCAGTTTTTCTGCGGACTTGTGGACGTCTTCGTGTTACTTTTGGACCTTTTAAGAAAATAACACGAGAAAACACTGTTTAACAATTTTTTAGTCCTTCCTTCATTAACCATTGCGTCAGTAATTTGTACATTCCTTGTTCGATCAAACATACCATCAAAAATAGGACACGCATTTGGCTTGAGTTTATTTGTGTTGGAGATATAGCTTTTTTCGCTGAAATGTAAGCTGCACACTAAAGGTACGTTATGGTCATCCTTAGGAGTCCAAGTAAGACCACGAGATTGCCTGATGAAATTAAACCATCGCATCTGAACCATTGGGGAATGATTTGGGATACTGCATTGACCAACAAATATTTACAGATAGATTAGTCATCAAGGCATAATGCTATCACTTTTAAATGCAGACTTCCAGTTGATAAAATAAATCTCAATGACGATATGACGATATGACACCCATTAACTGTTATTTTATGTAAAATAATTAGAACGTATTGAGAGGATACCTATGATTAATTTAAAACTTACGGATGCAACGACTTTGCTTTTGTTTTCCATAGTTTGCAATTAGCGATGCAACATTTCTGATCAGCAACAGAAATTTTGCTCCCAATCCCCGTACCCGGCTGCTTAGTTTCGCGATTGCTCGGCTTCATTTTATAGACTTGTCCTCACCAACAACAAACGCGTCGAGAGATTCCCATTTGACACCGAAAGTCAAACATCGAGGCTACCTTGTAACGCTGTAATTAATAATTAAACGATAAATTGTCCGATACACATACACGAATAAAAGCGTTTCAAATGCACCTCGAAGTTACAATTATAAGCCCCACGTATCAAGTAATAAGTCGCAATTACGTTATAGTATGGTTATAAATTATGTACACAACTAAATTAAAAACAAATAATAAGATTACTATGATCAGCTCTAGAGAATAAATGGCAAATGGTGAATGGAATAAAAAAACCGTAACCGTAATTAAGTGTACCTTTGTAGTTATCAGAACGAGCAAAACGCATACAAATGCAGGTTTCAAGTTTCTAGATCACTGAGCTAGGTTCTTAGGTAATTTAGGTAAGCTACAGCAATACCAAAATTAACTAGCTATACCGTTACAATGAAGAAAAACGCGAACGACAAATTACTAAGCAAATAGAAAATATTGACAGCTAATCTTAACGGAAGTCTGTAAAATCCCCAAGAAATTGTAATTTCAGTTGACGCTAATCATAATCATAACATGTAAGTACCAAAATAATTATTACTCTTATAATAACAATAACAGCATGCTTGACAGAAAAAGGTTTTTTTCCAGCTATAATTAATAATAAAAGCAGATTACAGATGACACATTTTGATTTGAAAGTTTTGAAACACCCTCAAATCCCGCGGTTGCCATTGGGTTCTACCGAACTCCCGCTCCTCTCGTCTTCCTCTCATCTCATGATTTATCAACTTTATTATGTATATGACGGGATACATATATTTACAATTAAAGGTCATAGGTCATCTGAACACTAACTCAAAATTATCATTAAAGTCTGATCTTCTTTAGAGCGTAGTTTAGCTTACTGTACTGAAGATGTGTTGCATCACACCATGTATGTACAATGTTCAGATGAATATGATCATATCATGACATTGGAAATACTTCTCGTTGGAAGTTGAAGTACTACATATTTGCAGTAAAGAATACAGATTCGAACAGCAATTGAGGTTTAATGGCTTCCTTCGTCACCCGGTCAATGACGCTTGCAAACTGGATGTGTACTACCTACATACCAAACATGAGAGAAATGACACTCACAAAACGCAGAAACATGAAAAAGCACGGAGTCGAAGAAAAACGTGACCCTGAGTCAATAGTTACTTCGCATGTTGCATGAAACGAAACTACTTTTGAACACGAGTGTGAAAACATGAACGCTCAAATTAAACTTGCAACGTAATCATTAATTGCGCCAATTAATCGTAATTTATCACTTGCGAAATGACACCTCACCGACGTAAGCGAAGATTTAAATCCCAGGGAGGAAGTTTATAGTATACACTCACCATGTTTTTATAATGTTGCATTTGCAATTTAATGAGTATGACAGGAAACAAGTTACACTAAAATCATAGAATAGAATAAACCAGGACTGAAGAGATCTACACACTTATGTATTTGAATAACTCTATTATTTTATTATTATCACGTTTCCATTATTATTTACGAGAGTGCTTAACGATCATTATTGTACCTGTGGCTCAACGAACTATACAAAATAATATAACATGAACAGATTAGAAATACAGATAAAGATAGTAATAATACCAACTAGAAACGGCGAAAGTAAAACAAAACAAAACAGATAAAGGGAGTAACTCACAAAAATTAATTCGTATAAATAAGCAACTTCGTCTTAAGTAGATTGAGATGCTTGTGAGGTCCGAGTGAATGACCCAAAGCAAACCAATAATATTAACCGTCAATTCTCGGTCAAGCTAATAATTCTGACGTCGCAGGTTGTAAAACAGGAATCATTAACTGGTTGATGACTTATTTATTCCATTAGTGGAGAGTCACGGACTGTCCACCCAAACTTTTGATCATCTCCAAGCATTCTCCAACTTTCTTCTTGTCACCGAATTTTTCTAACGTCTTTAAGGCTTCACGCAACATACCAGCCTAAAAAATGCCACATATTTAGTTAGTTATAAAAACATATATGGTCTGTATCGGTTTAATTGCCTAGCATCTATATAGTCAGACTGGAATGTTCAAATGTGTACCTTTTCTCCTGGGCAAGTGATGACCTGACTTGGCAAATATTTGCACCTCAAATACAATGCTACTGCCTTTCGTTTTTCCTTGACGATGTTGAAATCCGTCCTCTTTTTGCAAGCCATATCTTCCTTTTCGTTGCACATAAGAATTGTTTTCTGGGAAAGCCTCATTGATCTCATACTTGCATCTAACAACTGTTGGGTCCTTCCTGGAGCAGCATTGGACATTAAGCGCAAGCAAGCCTCGTACAGGTAAAGGCTGGGAAGTGAGGACTATGAATGTACGAGAAATTACGCAAAATTAAGTCCCCAAGAAAGTACACCGCCTTTGTTAAAATCGTAGATGTATAAATACAAAATATTTACCGAAACATAGTGAGTGAGAGACCGAAGAGTATCTAAATCTCGAGAAAATTTAAGAGCAATAGTGTTATCGTGCGTTTCCTCCCAAAGAGCAACTTGAACCTCCAGAATCCATTCAGCAGTTAAGGCCCAAATTAACTGAATGTTGTGATTTGGTTTCTCCGTTGACAAATTAATGGAATCCCGTAGAGACTTTGAAGCACAGTTCAACAGGGATTGATTTGCCCGTCCACCCTGTACAATATCATCTGGATATATCAGCCATTCAGTACAAACAATGTAGGTACATGAATAAAAACAGTCATTATTACACTTGAAATTTTAATTTACATTCATATATTCTCGTTTGGCTAAATGAGCGTAGTAGACAGATTTAGCAAAAGGATCATCCCTCTCCACCCATAAAGTGTCGATAACTTTGTACAGTCTCTCCAGAATCGGACGACGATTTCCTCCAACAAGCCATTCAGTTTCTGCCCAGAACAGACAAGCCCACCACTCGCATAGATTATCCCTGCATTTTTTCTCGTTCAGAACAACTTGCAGAGCTCCCTTCAAAAACTCAAGACTTCCTTCCCCACAATTGTACAACTTATCCAAGCCCGATTTCAGCATCTCCTGCTTGTAATGAAAGATCATCTGCGATAGGCAATCTGGACTGTCCACGCAGTTGCATAGCTTAGATTTTAAATTCTCAACGTAGTACCATCTCTTTATATTTTGGAATAAAAATCCTAAGCCAGTTCCCTGTAAAAGTGGATGAGTCAAGGAATGCTTCTTGCTCCAAGAAATTACTAGCCGAAGAATGAATCTCGATCTTGTCAAAAGGGCAGCAGAAAGAATTTCTTCGATTTTCTGTAATAGTTTACAAAACAATATTTATTACCATACTGTAATTACATCATAAATAAAAAAAATAGCTGCTTAGAAATATTTCTGCTAATAGTTCTAGCAGCTGGAATACAAGCAAGGATACGGCATTGCTTCATGCTACTGCTACTTTTACTCACCCCGGATCTTAGTGCCCACCACATACTCTTCAGACCACACCAAACACCGAAAATCCGTCCTCCATGCCGACTCAGCTCAACATAGGTCTTTGAAATAATTTCAGCCACAAATTTGTCCTCTTCATTTTTATACATTCTCCGAAAAATAATGAAAGGAATCCGAGAGAATTCAATCATTGTAACGAACCAAAGCGCTACAATATTATTCGGAGGTCGGGCACAACCAACATGAGACAGTATAGATAACAATTCCACCTTCCTTTCAGCTATGTTCCGTGATTTAGCATTTATCATTTTGTTGAGCTCTACAACTTTGCCGGATTGAAATAATTTTGATACTTTCGTACTCCGTTTCTTGGGGAAAAGTTTTCCCGAGATGTAGTATATAATCATGAAAAAAATCAAATTGACAGCCAATGCCACGATTCTCGGTGTCCAAATAGCGTAATCAAAGGAAGAGTCCAACAGATGAGAACTACCGCTATCAACCGATCTTTCAACTCGACTTTTAATTCCACCGTTGCTGGTGCCACTCGGCTCGCTCCCATGATACACCGGATTGATAAGGAAAAGACCGGCCGCAATAGCAAAGAGGGCTATGGGGCTGCTACTGCCCGTAGAAGTTGCCCCTTCAGGAGAAGGTGGCAAACTGGAATCACTTTCGGATGATGTGTGTGGCGGAGTATGAAGTAAGTCCCGAAGTTCAGGCCCGAATTCCGTGTGACAATTTGGACACATCCGTCTTTCACATTTTAAAGCTCGGTTCTCTTTCTCTAAACGAGAGTTGCAACTTTTGAGGTAGCGAATCCTTTCAATGGATGATTTTAAAATTGCAGCTTTGTGAACCTTCTCCGTTCCATCATTGCACACGAGGTCTTTGAGCTCAAGGATTTTGTCGTTGATACTTGATCTGTATCGGCGCTCAATGGCATTGTGGGACGTTCTCCGGGACGCCTCCTTTTTCTTGACAGTTTGTGGCTGTGAACTTGAGATGCTTGCATTAGGGTGACTGAGGCGTTTCATGGGTAGTTTGTCCGTTGGACTATTACTACTGTCAAGCACAGTCACAGGGGTCAGCAAATTGAGGCCATACAACTGGCCACCAGGTGCAATCGGAAAGCTGAATATTGTTCCTTGAGGTGGGGCACTATTCAGCTTGATATTTTGTTGCGTCGCTGGTTGAAGCAATGGAAGGTTAAATACTTTCCTAGTAGTTGGTGAAGGTTGAATTTGCTGCTGGTGGGTTTGCTGTTGTTGTTGTTGTTGTGGTTGCAAAATGGGAATTTCCATTGGCTTCGGAGGTGACTGGCTTAAAATGGTTATGGATTGGGGCAATTGTTGTGGAGACATCTGGGGCTGGAGTTGCTGTGTTTGCTGGATAATCACTGGTTTGACATCCCTTATTGGAATAGGGGCTGATACTTGAACTGGGCTGGATACTTGAGGCTTGATATCCGAGGTGACCATTGGAATGTCATGAATGTTATTGTGATTATGATTTTGAGCAACGCTAGTCATCGACATCGTGTGCAGAAGCTGTTCTTCCAACAACGAAGGCTCAAGTTTATTCCAATCCACATCCATTCCTCCAATTCCAAGAAGATCTAAATCAATAAAAATAATTTGAAATATAAAGCGAGTTGCTTCACACTCAATAATTCATAATTCAGAAAATTACCAATTACTGATTAATTTCGCTGTACCCGAAAATATCATTGAGGAACCGTATCCATAAACTAATACAATACCGGTCCGGAAACTTCAGTATTTTAATTAAACGCATTGTGCTCTCATTACCAATTACGTTCTCCCGAATTTACAATTAACTAAACGCCCTGAACGGTTTTCCTCATCTGTAATTTATTTGTAGCCGATAACGTGTGACGTGTAGTGACACTCATGTCACATGTCAAGACTACGACTGTCTCCTGTAATTCGTCATTCGCTATGTTAAATTAAAATCATCATAATGACTTTAAAACACTAAAATTATTGTATCAATGAAATAGTTCACTTCTTTCAATAATAGCGACGTACTACTACGAACGCTTGAATCAACAATGTCAACATTGCATCTAACAATAGTAACAATGACTTATTGTTAATTATTCCTTACTCACATGTTGACATTTAACTGTGTTTCTAATGCGTCATACATACGTAAATATAAATACAAATGTTCTTACCATCAAGGAGGTCGATGTCGGGCGCTAGGTCGTCCATGAGGACGGCGTCGTTGAGAAGGTCACTTGCAGATTCTTCGGGCCCCACGGATGTGGCCATGATGCTCCAATCTATTTTTGACTTGTTATTCTCAATTTAAATTAATTCCTTTTTTAAAAAATGTCAAAAATTCAGTTGGCTCTAGCGATATTTTTTGTATGGTGTAAAGTTGACTCCGCCGATTATGTGAATGAGACACATGTAGTAAGGAAAGAGGGAATGCGATTGGACAGTGAGCATCATACCATAGTGACGTCACTCCTCGAACCATGCTTAGCTTGCAGTTTCCTCATGCAGATGGACGTATCTCTCCTTCTTCAGTACACATCAGTTAGAACAAATTGCATTTTTACACACTTGTTTATATAAGTTGCCCAACCTCCCAATTTAATTGTGGGTACGTCGCAGTCGTATTCTCACATTTGCATTCGCATTCCTACTCCTTTTCCCGTTCATGTTCATATAGTGGTCGTAGGTTAGGCTCGCTTAAAGTTTCTAGATTCTCAAAAAGTGATGCAATGTGCGATGGAAAGCTAAAGTGCCTTAATGAGGCATTATCAAGTGTGGAGATGAAGAGATGAGGAGGACGCAACACATGTTGGCAAGTCTTCACCTGGAGATTAACTAATCAACAATTCCAACGAGGACGACGACGGAGATCGACGTAAGTAGAATTCCACTGACATCAAATGAAGTTCTCCAAGGAGTTGAATGATTGTATGTGTGTCGAGATTAAAAGCTGTGGAAGGTTTCGGTGTCAATGTGACTGTCAACGTGGATTTTAAGAAGGGAATGCAATCCCTGATCCAAATTCACATACCTACATAAATTACCTATAATTACGTACATGGGAATCTTACGACTGGTGCAATAAAATTCACATTGTTTCTTCACTTTGGATTGAAATGCTTTTTCAGAGGAACTAAATGAAAGCAATGATAAAACGAAGGTAGAGCAAATTAATAGTGCTGCATTATTGTACGCCTATTGTTAGCAAATGATGTGTACGAAAAGAAAAATATAAACAACATATAATTTAGTAGCGTCTATAAATTAATTTCAAGACGTTGTTGTGTTTCTCCTATTACAGGCAGATGGAGTCATACATACATGGTAACTCCCTATCTGAAATTAAAGGCGAAATCGCAAATTTAAATCCGCAACAAAAGTACACAGTATGTTATCTGAGACCATTCTTTTTTTAAGAAAAAGAAATACATACTGCTATCGTTTTTGTTTAATAATTTCATCAAGGATTCAAACTAATATACTGAATGCAAAGACATTTTTATTCACAGTACTAGGTAGGTACCTTAACATGCCTATACTGGCGAAAAAAAGTCATCTGATTTCCACACTCGACGATGTTTTTTTTGCTTATACATACCTAGTACAGTTATTATCCCAGCTGGAAAGGTTAAGAAATATATGTTCTAGCAGCTGATTGTAATTAATTTGTTGTTCATCGTTAACATTATCAAGATCTCGTGAGCTGGCGTGAGGATTTTGAGATGGTGATTTGATGTTGAGACCCCACTACTATAATATAACCATCGCCATGATCGAGATTGGCGTGATTGGATTCCCTAGCTTGAAGCCATTCATTCATGTTTGCATCACCATCATAATACGGAAATCTTGTCCTACCTACGTAAGCACAATTTTTCCATGATTTCACCAACATTCGCGTACAACTAGAAGAACTGAAACAACCCATAGCCATAGCCATACCAATAGCTATATCTATAGTATAGTGTTCATTCCATGCAGAGATTATCACATCCCTCGGCCGGGAAGCACATGTATTGTGTTGGCAGTTCCGTCTCCACAAACGTCACCACCACGTATCACCTGTAGTAGTTTACACACCGATAAAGCCAGCCTCGATAGGATCCGAATCTGAAAGCAAACATTGCGAATATTGTGTTGTGAGTTGTGACTGAATCCATCGTTTGTCGTAGGCGGTTGTTTTTTATGACAGACAGGTACATTATTCCACGATTTCTCACAGCTGCGACTTGCAGCTCTAACTCCCAACTCCAACACCAACTCTCGCCTTCCCGGTCCCGGTGGTATTATATTATATGACGTATAAGCAGAGAGTCAGAGAGCTACTGTATAAATATATATCTGTGCATAGTACACTTTTCGTATTTATGTTGCTTGTTGGCTCGGAGTCAAAAGCACTGCGCCCGTATACATACTAATAGCCTACACATATATACCTAGGTATACCCACCTACGAATCCTTTCTTACGTCAATTAGCGTATAAGTAATTAATTTTCATTGAAAGTCGCATGCACTTGTGTGTAGTACGTGTGTGTTAGTTATTGTTTATGTTGTATATATAAGGCCAATGTTGCGGACAATAATCATTATGCTTTTACAACAATCTAATTGAAGTGAGTTAGAAAAGAAAGGCGAACATGGAGTATGTATACACAGAGCTTTCTCTCTACTCTAATCTAATTATCAGGATTGAATCTTAAATCTGTCATCAAAGGACTTAGGATCAAATTTAAATTCAATTCATGCCTCCCTTCTCCGAGTTAACCAAGATGGATGGACTATAAATGCAAGTGTGATTGTTATTCATTACGGCACGGCTATGATGCATAAAATAAAATAAATGCTTTTTTCATGACCGCATCAAAGTTGGTGTTAGTGTTATGGTTCTGGAATTCAGGCGGAGTGTGGTGTTTGGTATGTCATGTCGTATGTATGTGGGAATCATACAGTAGTCATGTATAGGTATAAGCAAGTGAGGGTATGTCTGTATAGGTACCTACCTACGTGGTCCATTCCAGAGCACGTGTGTCACCCAGTTTTTGTCGCTTGTGGTCATTAAATGATTTTACCTTGTACAGCTTGCCAGGAGATAAAGTCTGGAATGAGATTGTGATGCTGTATAGTAATAATTGTACATTGTAAACGTAAATCTTGTTTGGAGAGTGTGCATGTATTAACATATTGTTTATCCGCACTTGACTGTATACACTGCAGCTGGCTTTTTATAGCTGAGTGAATTTTACCCTTTAAATGATGAAAATGTGAACATGTAAAATTTCACAGGGCATGCTGGAAAAACAAGATTAGGGCTACTAGGTATAGCCTCGGCGCTACCACACCACACATCACGATCTCGTGAAGGTTACCATGTTTGGGAAACGTGAAAGAGGATCAGGGCGCATAAATAAATGATACAGTGAGTAGGAGTAGGAGTTAACGAGATTGCTTCATGTAATTCAAAATGTTCAGGTCTGATTAGAGTCTAATCATATTTCCCTTTAAAAAGTGTCTTGCTCCTAGCCCCTTATAATAATATAGTAACTATAGGTAGGTGTAATAACATACATTTAGCATCCGAAATCTCTCCAAATGTTTGAGTTATGGAACTCTCTCATTTAATAGCTGCTCTGTCTTTTCCCGGAGAAACAGACACTATGCTTGAGATGCAGGCAGTGAGTGAATAAAAGTACCTATACCTAAGTATAGTAGGTACCTAAGTAAGGATGCTTTAACTGGAACTGGAATATGAAATGAAACATTTGACGTCGTAAAAATATTTTTATCCCCTGCAGCATACATTTTGTTATGCTCAATCAACTTTTTCTTGGAATAAAATGATTCAATATTGCTCGTGCTCATTGAATTCATGAGTTGAGTGTAGTCATGGTTGGTGAGTGGTGAGTGGTGAATGAGTCACATCTTGCCTCGAGTAGTTTACGACCTTTTAAACACTGGAGCTGCTCCAGCTACTTATGTGGTTATCGTCAAGTCTAATTGATTAGGTTACAATTAGTCACAATTAATTACGAGAGACGAGATAACACAGTCCAAACGAGGACTGGACTTTGCTGTACTGTAATGTGTCGACGTCCGCATACACGGCAGCAGGGAGAAGGAAAACGAGGAACAAGATAAGAAAGCCCGAAACAAGAATGAACATGAACAAGTCGTGTAGCAACTTCCGGCCCGGACACATTCGACTGGACCACTTGTGTAGAAAGGTTTCAGTTTTGATTCCACATCAAACTCACTCACTATACCTCCTCTAAATGCATAAAATAATGATTGCCACAGCCGCTAGCCGGTGCATTGTGACACGTACATATGCGTGGTCGTATGTACCTGCGAGGCGAGAGAGAGAGAGAGGGAGAGAGAAGGTGAAGTGGAAGCAGCGTTCGGTTGGCTTCCATGCAAAGTACCGACTCACACTACCACTAACTACATTAGCCGTGGAAGGCAGGCGGATAAGACGAGACGGTGCGAAGGGAATGGACGGGAATGAAGGGAATGGAAGGGAATATTGTGTTGACTGTTGAGAAGGGTGAGCAGTGCGAGGAGCTCGGGTGACGGGAGCAAAGAAAAGGGAAAGCATTCAGGAGCATGAAGAAAATTAGAGGAGAAAGTTGATGGCTCGAACGGTTATCGCTCTCTCCTTCATTCCCTTCCCTTCTCACTCGAGAATTCGGCTCGGATTCGGAATTTCCCTCGGATCGATGAGGAGCAGCAGCAGAAGCAGGAGCAAAGGGAAGAAGAGAGAGAGCGAGAGCGAGAGCGAGAGAGAGGGAGAGAGAGAAAGAGAGAGAAAAGCCGTGGAGTAATTCTAGGGAAAGGTTGAATGAAGTTTCCATGGAGTCTTCCCCCGTCGAGTACTTTCGCACCGTCTCTATAGCGTCCGTATGCCAACGAAGCATTCCGAAATCCGCAATCCGCCGCATTTCGATTTTACAAGCCAAACCACCCTGTGTGCCTCTCCCCACATTGAATTTGAACGTCAAACTTGTAACCCACATTGAAAAAAACACCAATAGTCACACATAGATTTACATCATAAAAACTCGCTCACTCTAGTCCACACTATAGTGAAGCCAGCGAGAGAGAGCCCACTATTTAGTTGTGATACGAAAGATTTGTTCTTGTTTCTTCAAAGTTAAACTCGCGAGACGCAAGTGACCATACACACGGCACACAGACAGACACACAAAAAGATTCTCTTTCTCATCATTGGAGCCACAGTGGCTTGGCGTAAGGGAAAAATTCCATAGAATAAATATTATCATAATCTAGTCGTGGTAACCATTTCGCTCTTCCACCGTTTCTCCATTTCCAAAAATTAGAATAATTGTTCAATTCCTTGGAATTTCCAAATCATTCTTGGCTCCCTCCACTCACATATTCGCTTTTTCCTCTCTCTTTCTCTTTCTCTCTCTCTTGTCTTCTCGTCGCTGTCCTTCTTCAACCCCACCAAGCCTACCTATACTTACTTACATTCGACATTCTTCCACACTTGAGTCGACAGTCCTGGGCTGTGTGGGCTATTCATTTTGTTTTTTGGAAAGACTTTGTGTGCGACGACGTGAGGATTTGAAACCTATTTATTTCTATACGTATACGTAGACATATTCCATAGCTATACTAATTATTCCTCTCCTATAATACTTGCATTATCCCACAACAACTCACACTCATACTAATAAATTGACTCTTGTTACATTTCCCCACCACTATTTCACCATCCGCCACCAGTATTGTCCTACATCTACGATCTACCAAGTAATCACCTTCTGTCCTACACACAAACCATCACCATCAACCCGATCTACACCGTTGACGGGAAGCAGAGCATCTATATGCCAAGTGCTTGAGACGAGAGGTAAAGTATTTATGGAGAAATAGATCCCAACACTTCCCATCCACTCACAATCCCATTCACATTCACATTCACAAGACAGCGAGGCAGGCAGGAAGGCAGGCAGACAGACAGACAGATACACTAGATTGTGACAAGGAGTGACTGCCAACTTTTACTCAATATTTACTTATTATATTCCATTCCCACATCCTTCTCCAGTCTCCACCCCCCTTTAATTCCATCTCAGTGGAGAACGTTAAGTAAACTGTAACTGTGTCAGTACAGATATCATTATTGCTCGTCTCTTCCGTTGAGCAACAAATTCTCCATTTACCAACCAACTGCCATATCCCGAATTCACTAGTGCATACAAACGCATACCTACACTAAACCTACTTTATCCTCCAACTCCACTGCCTGCATACGCATTTCCCCAAAGGTAACATTAATTTTTTTCCCAACTTTATTTTCTTCCGACCAGGATAAATGTCAACGGATAATATAGATCCCCATGTAGCTCATCTCCATTAGAATGCATACTCACCAAGTCAAAGTATCTCGACTCAAGAGTTGCCTCTTTCAATGGCAACACTCACTCTTCTCTCAACCTCTGGCAACTCTGGCTTCAGTTTACAGTTAGACCTCAACCCAGTCTGCATGCACTCCATTTACAGATAGAGTTCAGTGGGTATTCTTACGTTAAACCTAACCTCCGTCCTGATATTACCGCACAAAGATCCGGACTGTTTGTCAAAAGGCTTTTATTCCTTGTCACAATCTGTCTGTTGCTGGGAATAAAACGCGAATAAATCAACGCTCGAAGGATTTGACTACCAAAATAATAAGTTATCTTTTTTCCGTTTAGTTGGCCTTTCTGCAATCAAGCAATAATTGAAATACATTTTTCGGACCCCTTACATCACAGCACACACGAAGACACGAAATACCAACGAAATCTTGCAAAGTCCTAAACGTAAGTCATGTAGAAAGTTTTTTGTTGATGGTTGTAAAAAAAGCATGTTGGTTGTGCATCGTTGTCGTTGGTGGTTTAAACCTACATAATAGTGAGTTGGTTGGAGACTGAGAGTTGGATCTTGTTGAGCTGCCGAGACGCAGAGGATGTGGTGTGGTGGCAGGTATTGTTTTTGATCAGTTTCCCTTGAATACTTGTAGGGCTACTACTGAGTGAATAGAAAGGGCCAGAGAGAAGAGCACAGAGAAGGAAATAAGGAAGGCAAGATGTCAGCTGGAAATCCAGGTTTGGCTCCAGGTGGGCCAGAGGAGGGAGGTGAAGGTGGTGAGAGTGGGGGGATCGTCGGAGGTCCACGAACGCCACAACAAATAGCCGCTCAACGAAGACTCCAACAGACCCAAGCTCAGGTGGACGAAGTGGTGGACATCATGAGAACGAATGTGGAGAAAGTACTGGACAGAGACGCGAAATTATCGGAATTGGATGACAGAGCGGATGCTTTACAGCAAGGTGCCTCGCAGTTCGAGAAACAAGCTGGGAAGTTGAAAAATAAATTCTGGTTGGAAAATATGAAAATGATGATTGTCATGGGCATCATTGGTCTCGTACTCTTACTCTTTGCGGCCCACAAGTTTGAATTCATCTAAAAAAAGAAAAAGAAACGGAGAGACAAACAAGTGTTACCTAATACCTGTACATACTGTAGGCGAATAAAAAAAAACACAGACGAAATGAAATAATTACTATTACATACACGGTGTAGGACATTCTGCAAACACGAAGAAATTCATACTAATAAGAACCAGATGGAACAGCCATGTCTCACGATACCAAACTAATACCACATTTACAACTACATACGATAAACAATAGAACATTAACACTGTACTAGAACAAATTCTGGCGGACAATTACTTACCGTTACTTACTTACGAGAAAACGAAAGGACAGGAGAGACGGAGGCGAAGAAGCAGGTACTAAACATAAAACATAACAATACAAAAATATGATTATGATTACGGAAAACAAGTATCAAGTATACACCTACATACATAAATTAACTATATATGCATCAACTACATCTAATTAACTCACAATCACACCATCAACCATCAACCATCTGCCATACCATTACTATATATAGGATTAAAAACATAAAAAAACCATATATAGCTGCGAAACTACTGCAGTATCCCCATACAGTCTAATAAGTACATGCTCTAACGGTTACTACTCTACTCCTGCTACAATTGCAGTAGAACAGCTAACTTTATTCTACTTATTATGATTATACATTCATCTTAAAATATCAAAGTATAAATTATTCAGTCAAATTGTAAAATACAAAAAAAACAAAAAGGTTGGATATACATTGAACAAAAACTAATCATCAAACCAATGCAAATCATGGAGTATTATAATATATAACTGAGGAATTTAGTATGTAGAGAAACAAGAAAGAAAGGAAATATTGTACTTACTTATTTTACAAAAAAAACTTTAATTATTATACCACTGTATTATGTACTTACGTATTGATTGTATAAAACTTTAATACCTCGTTGTATGTGTATTGTATTGTCAAGTATATTTCGATATTGCCGTCTACCGTCATGTCGAGTCAAGCTATACATTGACAAGTTTGAAGGTACAATAATAAGTGATGATGAAACACCGTATAGCCAGTCAACATAATTCTACATAGTTTGGCCTCGGCTTAATATATTGACCATTGTTGACAGTTGTTTCGTATTTCAATTTATGTAATTAATTGTTATAGTATTGTCTATCTGATTGATTAGATTGCCGGTATTTACGTAGTTTAGTTTAGTCGGAAACCAATCACAAGGTCGGATCACAAGTCATTATTATAAACATGTAACAATCAGACAAAAAAATATTTTTCGGTACTGTACTCTACTAGACCTCACAGTTTCATTTCAAAACAATTCAGCTGAAAATCTAGTGACAACGGATACACCGATCAATCTTTTTTTGAAGAGTTGAGAAAAATCGTCGAATTTATATAATAATTATGTACTAATTATACTTCTTTGTATTACATTACGAGCCTTACTTATTACTTAACATCGCAATCGTTTGTCCAATACAATTACACATAGTCGCACTGCTCTGTAGCTGATCAGTCAGTCAGTGAATTCAAAACCTGTCGGTCCTAACTTTCCACTTTGACTTTCCGTTCCTTTGCGAACAGTATTCAATTATTCCTTCAACAAATTCACAAACCTAATCCAAATTAAATGATAGAAACTGGGAAACCTCAAATCAATGGCATATCCAAACGAAAGTGTGGAATCGACGAGGTAAGAAGATAGTCCGAGCAATTATTATTCCAATTTATTCTAAAATTCCAAACCATGCAACAAACGCACTGCTGTTCCTGTTGCTGTTCCGTTTCCAGTATTTAAATGTGCATGCACATTTCTGAGTGTTTTGCAAAGTGTTTGTGCTTACCTCGAGAGGGACTTTGGGTATGCCAGAGAAAGGGAAATGAAACAATCCTACCATGTATACACCTACTAACCCATAATCAATTGAATCGATGCAATGCTGCGACACCCGTTTTCTCATTGTTATCTCTAATTACATACATTCTTCTATACCAAAAAGCCAAGAGTTGTTGAATGTTGTTGCAGTTGAAACGACATTGTTTCTGTCAAATGAGAAAATGCTGAAAAGTATCTGCAAAATACTACGAACTAATTATGTAATTACTGTCTAAAGTCTAAAAAAAACATAAATACTAAAAACCGACTATGTCACACAATACATAAACTAACCATAAGTACTTACCATGTCACAATAATTGCATTTTGGTAGAGTGTAGCGGATTTAAATAAGTTATACCTAATCTAAAGAAATCTATTCAAAGTTAAGATTTAAGAAACCGTAGGTATATAAGATACATACATACTATATATCTCTATATAAAATGAACATGTAAATAGATAAAGATATAGACTCTTGGCAGAAGAAGATGACACGATACAACGGGGTGGGTGTGAGGATGTTGTAGGATTTCATCAAGTTGAATCAAAAGTTGAATCTACTATAATAATTATATGATTACTTAAAGCATAGAAGTAAATTAGATGAGATGAGAACAGAGGAATACTGTACTATTACGAGTAAAAAATAATATTCCAATTTCGAAAATAAAGTGTGAGGACAAGCGGACAGAATAATAGCGCATTGTTGTAGTGTTATCTAAAAAAATAAGAATATCGATGGACAATGCAATTATTGGAAACTGAAGGTGCAAGTCGAGTACATGAAGAAACCGACATTTAAATCTCTTGACATTTTCGATCATAAGATTTATCTTAGAAAAAGAAACCTAATCAATCATTATATCTATGCCATAAGCCATAACTAATATCGTATGTATGAACCAAAAATGGAAAAAATGATATAAAATGCGAATAACAAAGAGAAACTCTGTTCTGTCATATGAATAATGTTATTACTACTGATTACTGATGTGTCATGTCATAATGTGCTGATGACTCTGTCGATTGAAACCTCTATAAATCCAATAAAATAAATATCATATAATAATAATTACATACTTATTGTAACTAAACTATTCAGATCGAATGAGCAACGATGAACAACAATCCGTTTCTATAGATTAACCCAGATATCCGAGTTCACCTTTACCATTCATTAGTTATGTTTCCATTCACCGCATCCATATAATTTATAGTAGCTTTTAGTGGAAGCACTAGATTCACCCAGAGATTAATTATTACCATCTCCCACCTTTCAAATCCTCTATAATATTCAACCACCTTTCATCCTTTCCTTGCAGAACTCCATTCGATTGAGTTTAGTAAATGGTTTTATTATGTAAATTGAAGAAGCTACTCGTAGAACATAGAATTGTGTAAATACTATATACATACTCATGCTGAATCCACATCGGGGTTCCACATGAAACATTAAAAATATCCTCAAAAAATTCTAGATTGAGAAATAAATCGTACATGTACAAATAACTTGATTCAATATTATGCTACCTACGTACTTATGTATGTATACTTACTCCTCTCGTCGTTCATAAAACTGTGAAAATTATTTCAAAGTCAGCCAACTTTTGCATTTGCATGACTGTAAAATGAGAGATAAAATGATTCTCTTTTATTCTATTAGACGCTTCTATCTGGGATTCGAGGTGGCAGAGGTAAAGTGGCAATCTCCTACTTCTGATTAACAATTTAAATCCTATATTGGCTTTTGGCTCCTCGCCTCCTTTTTATCTCAACTTTTATTTCCTCGTGGAAATAATGGCCGTAAACGTACTCAAAAGCTAGCGACAGTCAGAGCTATAACTAGGCAAAGAAATTAGATTCAGAATCTGATTTCCTCCTAACACCATTTTGCTCTCTCATCAGAACGAAGCAGGAAGCCTTCAATTCAATTATGCATGGAATTAATTGATTAATTAATTGATTAGGTGATACCGTACTAATCAAATAACTGTTGCTTAGGCTACATAAAAACATTGCAAGGATTCCATTATTGCCACGTTAAAACGAGTGTTTGGGGTATATCTATAGACCGACACCGACGCCTCCACCTCGAACACACCAACGAAAATACCTACTTCCTGCCACTGCTGTTTATATTTTTATGAGCCGCATTGGCCTGCATTACACGCATTGATTTATTGATTGCAACAGAAACAAGTCATCTCACATTATGCAGAGTAGTAACCTTTTTATGCGTAGACATTTTTCCATTATCCTTTCTTCCCTTGCTGTTCTCACTGGTGACGATGTATTTGCTGAGTCACCAACCAGCCAGCCATCCGTTCATTTCCGTCAAATCAATTCTAACTTCCTCACCTTTATTTCATCTTAGTTGTGGCCCTTCAACTCCAGTACAGGTCTAATAAAGGCAGTCACTTTTAGTATATGGTCCTGGTCTCAGTCTGCGTCTTATACTAACAACTATGTAATAGACAACAAGAAAACTAAAACAGGGCAAGCAGTAGCATACTTTCACAGGACGGGAGGGAGAATGGGATCGTAAATCGCTTTTGCTTCTTATTTGACTACCTATTTAAGTAGGTTTAGTAATGGCTAATTTTATAAACAAATGAACGCTCGCGAATCAGGAAGTGAGTAAGAGCTACAATCCATCACCTTTATCCATCATAATCTAGTTTGAAAGTTTCAGCAATTACTACAATTTCACTATTTCCGTGCATTACTAGCAAGAGATTTGGAATTACTGAATTTTCCGAACACGCATTTAAAAGTGGCATTAGAGCTTCTGTAGCACCCTACGGTGTTACCTGAGCATGAGCGATATTCGTCATCGTCATTTTTTTTGGTGAAGCTGCAAGCATGTCGCATTTTATGTTTCTAATTTACATACGTAGTTTACACTTTTAGACGTGGATAATTCTATAAAGACATTTTGTTACATATGTATTTGTCTTCAGATGAGAACTAACATATTGATGGTTCTTTTTTTGTATCCAGTGATTCGGTTCCTCATTATTATTCGTATTTGATTCTCTGTAAATTCGATATTATTATGGTATCATCCTTCACAAAATATCTTTGCGCCAATAACATGATTATGACGCAGGACAAGTAAAAAATACAAAATCAGAAAAATTGTGCACATACAGAAGTACCTATTAACTACTACGCAGTAAATTTTTATAAATAAATGAAGTAAATGAAATAAACGCGTTCAATGTTCTATATAATTATGGATTGTTATTATGAAGCTCAATTTGCCAATCTTGTGGACTTCCCCTTGAGCAAATGTATGTAGAAACGTTTATTTAAATTATAGCCTGTAATTCAAGAAAGAAGGTTCTAAGAATCGAAACAATTGTTAATTTCATTCTCATTCATGCTATTTATAGTACACGTGGCGGATTTACTACACAAACATGGTTTATTATTTCCAACCTGTACTGCCATTTCGTACATGTTTGAAGTAGCTATATGTGTAGTGGGACTATAAGCATAGTAATGTCAAATTCTCCACAGCATCCAATCTTCAACGACGATAATTCATTATAGTTCAATGACTGAACCTCGGTATGATGAATAGATACATAGTAGAAGAGAATTGCAGTAGCTTTAATACATAACTCCAATGCACAAAAGGTACTAAATATTTTGATTACAACTTCCATTTCTTGATTTATCCTATTTTTATTCCTCATCCTACATGTCCCACATGACTCCATTGTTTAGCTAAACGATTACCCTTTTACAATCAAGTGCTGAGCTACTTACAATAGTTAATTTGTACACGGAGCGGATAAGCTGGTAATCGTTGCAACGACTCTTGTTGGTCACTCTATGTATAACTATAGTAATATGCACTCGCCATTTAGCATTCTACTTGCAGTTTGTTTTGCCATATTGTAGGTTGTAATTATTTCACATCGGTTTCTGTTTCTTATTAGTCATTCTGTACGACTGCACACCTAGCACTAGAAAAGGAACAAAAAACTTAATTAAACCATGACTTTCACTAGCAAATCAACAGCTTGTAGTTTCCTTAGGGTTATTGTCTCAATTATAATCTCGTTAAGTGTTTTCCGTGCAAGTGTGACTGGATTAACCAGGGTGTCCATGACCACGCTACATGTTGTTCAGAAGAATTTTCCATACACGACACACTGTGATAAGGCCATTGAGCAGGTTGCTTGTCAGAACTTTTGTGGTCCGGAAGGGTCGTGTAGGCAAATAAGAATTGACGAGAGCATTTCGTATTCATTCTGCAATTGTAAAAAGGTATTCATTGCACGTGCTCGTTCAGCCCATTGATAGAGTTGTACATTGTTTTTACAAAGCTAAAATAATCATTGCCTATGTATGTTTTTTTTTCTCGGTAGAAACCAGCGATTGAAGAAAGTGGCTACAGCTGTTCCCACAGAAAAACGACAACAGGGAAATGCCCATATGTTTGCGGTGGAAGTGGGTCCTCTCCGTACAAGTGTCAATTTGAGGATTTGAAGAAAAAACCATCTAATGTTAAATCTTACTGTGTATGCGTAAACCCCAACAGCTATTAGCGACAGTAAGAGAAAACTATGTATGTATATGTACACTTCAGCAATATTATTACATACACATGCCAATAATATATGGGGCGAGAAGGAGAAACAAATAAAAGCACGTTTTCGCGAATGTACACACGTGATTTTTTGAATAGTTGATTTATTTGTATCAGTAATAGTAATTTTTGCCCTCACAAAAAGGAAAAAAGTTATGTTCAATCTTTCTTTTCAATCATTTCATTTCATTATTTTTTTTACAAAACCTACAAATTACATACATACACCATAATCATAATATTTTGACGTCGTTATATAATAATTGTATAATGTAATAATAATAATGGCCATATATAATAATTATATCATTCATAACTAATTACAATGATTTTAGAATATGTTTACTGGAATCATCGCATTTCACTTGTCCTCGCCACAGATCATCAACAAAAAGTTGAGGATGCTGTCTCCGTACGTTACAATTGTTTACGTGAGTACATATGTTTATAATGAAGTACTATAATTAGATATATAGTTATGGTAGCTGTTACATGTTTTGTTTTGTCTCTAACTATATAGAATACATATCAAGACAGGTAGATATATATGTATGTTTGGATGTAGTTACATATCATAATTAACGATTAGTGTAGTTATAATTAATACGTATGTTTTAGTATTTCCAATACAATGTTACAAGTAGTAATAATAGAATAATATTATAATTGTAGCAATAATAATAATAATAATCTTACCATTAGTTATAGTTACAATTACCATATCATACTTGAGTTATATAATTATTATACTTGACTATAATTTGTATAATACGTATGTAACAATGTATGCATAAGTATACTCTTAGTTAGACGTAGATAATAATAATACAGTAATAATAATGCATTACGTGGATTCATAGTATCATCGTATAGTAATTACTTACACATACTTACATCTACCTAGATTATGTATTAATAGTTAACTAGAGCTTGACATAGTTAATTAGGTTACGATATTCGAATTAAACTCCCTCTCATGCCTTAGTCTAGATTATTATCATTTATGTAGTAATAAAAATGTCAGTTGTTCATCTGGTCTCTGTTTTCCCTTAAATCTTGAATGATTCCCCTTATATACTCGTAGTTTTAAGAAAATTATAATTATATATGGGTACTTATTTATCGTTAGTCATAGTTTTACTTGAAGTAACTTTTCTCCTTAGTCGTACACGTACATAGTATGATCATATAACTAGTCGTATCGTTAATTAAGACTATGTAGGACATCCTTAGACACTATGTAGAATATATATATGTATAGAGTACGTATGTAGCATTTAGGTAGTATAATTTTACATGTACATAATGTTAGCACTAGTTTAATCGTAGTTTAGAATAATTTTAGGTTATAAATTCTTGCGACTTTAATAAATGTATCATTTAATGGATTCATGAAGGTTATTGTAGGTATTAATTTGTTTGCCATTTGACATATATAATGAATCTGAGTCATACTATTTATAGTACATGTTTTTCTCAATCTACAATCTGCACTGTACCTATATAGTCTATATCTACCTGTTTAACAGCAATAGTATGACAGTACAGTATCTACTTCGCCAGTAACTAATTGTTTCTGCTTCCTTTATGTACCTCACGTAATTACATCTCATTCAGTAGTTACTACTAAGTTAATAGGTACGATGATTAGAAATCGAATGGATATTGAATACATGTACCTACTACCATATATTTAACCAGCTAAGTCCTAGAGTCAGATTTTTGGAAAAATTTCTTTGTCTGCAAGTGGTGGGTGTAAGAACGATTGAACGATTGATAACTTGTCTGTCTGTACTATATGTATGTATGTAGGTACATAATCAAATTCTACCTTTTCAAAATGTTTGAAATAGTCTACGTTTGAAAACATCTACTAGTTCTTTGATTCTTGATTGGCTTGGTTTCTAAATACTTACTATTATTTTATACTTTATAGTATTAGTTTAGTTATTTTGATTGAATTGATTTTGATCCGTTCCGTGACTCCTGAAATACATTGTTGCATTGTCCTGAAATTCTTGCGGATTTACCACTATTATTTTCTCAGTAATTTTCACAGTAACTTTTATATGTGCTATGTAATTAGATGCATGCTTGGCGTCAAAAGAGCTGAGTGCTAGAAAATCATTTCAAAAGGGATACAGAACAAGCAGAATAGGGTTATATAGAATCTAATTTTTCGTAGTGACAGGTTGCAGATGGCAAGTGACTGTTAATTAGCATTAGGTCTTCATCTCCTAGATATTTATCCTGCCTATTTCTAGATAAGTATTTGCATTGCACCTAATTTTTACTGGTTTCGTGTTGATTGTAGACTGTGTGATGACAACTCAAAGTTTACTGGTGAGTGTGCAGTATATGCTAAACGGCATTGTATGTCCTAGATTACTCAGATACTGTACATGTGTATAGGTTTCTGTTTCCTAATAGAATCTTGTACCTATAATTATCTACTTAAAATGCTTGCTTGTGACCCTACTCTAGAATTGTAAATTGTGTGCTACAGCATTGTCTTGTAATTGTTTTGTTGTCAGTGGCATTCTAGTTGCAATTAAGAGTTAATATAGTTTAATAGTGTTCTATTTTCATACTTTAAGATTGTTAACCGTTTTTTTGTTTGTTTCATTGTTATTTGAATGGATTTGATTAATTTGTTCAATGTTACCATCTCCTTAATGAGCTGAGCTTCCTTCTTATCTGGTATCCTCCTTCCCTTCGGTTTACACGTTAATGTTTAAACTAGGATTTAGTTTGTTTTTGTCACTTAGGATTTACTACTCGTTAAATACCTCCTTAAATTTCCTGCACACGATAAAGTCCATCAATATGATGAGGCGAACATTCAATTTTTTATCGTTTCATTATCTTTTTTACAATTTTTTCTTAAACATTTTTAGCCATTACTCTCACCTTCCTGTCAAATTTAAATAGCACCATTAGCATTACGACACTAGGCAAATTTTCAATAATACAATTTACATTACGTAATTACTTAAATGTTTACTCCAACCCTTCTTTGCATTGTTTCTTTGTCCTTCCCTCTTCATTCTTCGTACCTTAATTATAACGGAGGATTCGGAAGTGCGATTTTTTCTACTAGGTATGTAGATCTCCCATTTCAATGTCATTAAAGAATACCCTCTAATGTAATTATATGACTAGTAACTTTGAAAAGTGTAAGTTTTTAATAGGTTAACTTCCGAATTCTGATTTAAAGTGGATATGCATAGGTAGCAATTAGTTTTTAAATTCAAGAATTTCACTAGTTGTCACGTCGACTGCTTTCTTATATGACTATGACTACAGCCAAAATGGTAGGAGTTGCTCAGCACTGCTGACGTTTGAATTAGAATTACCTCATTCTTTTCTTGTCTACATAAATGCTAAACTGCTAGAGGAATATGATTTGATAATCTGAACGAGTCCGTGACAAGTGGACACAGAGCACGCTACGCTACACCAGTAACTTCAGAAAACATTTTATGATTGTGGATGTTTAGCTGTATAATCGGAATTCGAATGTAGGATTAAAGTTTGTAAATTTTCTACCTTTCTCACTACGTGTAGTTCTAGAGTCAACAATATAGAATTATTTATTTATCCTTGTCTGATTATCAATCTATCAATTACATTAACTCTGATATTTAATGACATTTATATGTAGTGAATCTGTTTGACTAGTGAAGAAATTTCAAAACTGGAAATATGTTTGTTCACCTGTCTAGAACTAGAAGGTATTGTGATTGGATTGGATTAGGTTCGGCCGGGGATCGTTTTAAGCAACCGTTAGTACTGATAATAATCAAGGGCGTCAGACTTTCACTAAACGATGCAACCATTATTTCTCCCAAAGCTGAATACTACAGTTTCGTTTCTCATTAAATAGCTTTTCTTGATTGTATCGTATGATCAATGAGTATAGGTATCTATTATTGGAAGCAATACTAACTTTAACTTTTAGAAAGCGTCAATATTTTCTTCAGGCTTCCTCTGACAACCTCTACACCTGACGGCAACAATTAACGAACGTTGAAATAGGATTGGACGCGTTACAGAAGTTGCTTGAACTGTATAGTACTTGGAGGATTGTTAATTACACAGAACTGCGAAAATGAAACGAAGGTTGAGAAACAATAAGATATTTAAGCTAAATGTAATTAATTACATAGAATAAAGATTGTAATAATTATGTATTACCGACGGTCAATATGTAGGTATATTCAATATATTTGATTAGGTACATACTTTGCAAAATCGGAATGAATGAGCATCACACGCAAATTGTTGCTTTCAAAAGGTCTCGAATTTGTGTTTTGTTTCTGCAAAAACGCAATGAATGATAAATGTAATGTAATCCAATATAATTAATAGTTTACTTTGTATCATCGATTTGTTCACTTTTTGCATTGACAAACATTCGTACTTAATTTAAACAATAGATACTTTA
Organism: Ptenothrix huangshanensis; assembly: GCA_036851915.1. Lineage (NCBI taxonomy): Eukaryota > Metazoa > Arthropoda > Collembola > Symphypleona > Dicyrtomidae > Ptenothrix > Ptenothrix huangshanensis. Next base: position 30,852 of record JAAXYX010000100.1, on the reverse strand, counting down.
CGGTACGTTATATAGTGAAAATCCCGCACAGCATTGAATATGATTCTTAATTATATAGACGTAATTTAATAATAATTATTATCACCTGAATATATATGTAAGAAATATAATATAACACATGTGAAGTGTGCATAGAAAAAACGTTCGTGCTCAGCTACGAATGTGCATCATTTCTATGCATTGGATTAGCTTGGTTTCCTTTTCAAAAACCACTCAACTTTATCTTTTACATTACTCGTACCATACCCGATATACCTACTCATACTATAACAAGCGAAGGAATACCCGATTTCCCATTAACATTGCAAAATTTCAATTTGCAAGCGTGCGTGATACACCTCTTAAAATTCAAATGCGGAATCGGATTTAGAATTAAAGGTAAAACTTACCTACTCTACTTAAATGATTAACGTATATTTACATTTTATCTCGAGAATGTTTGCTTTTCACTAACGGTAAATTATTATAAGCCAGCTTTTTATGGCGTGTCAATTCACATGTACCTTAACAAAGATATCCGTCTGCAATACAAATACGAATGTCCACCAGTAGGTACATCTACTTCGTAGTAATAATAAATGGCAATAAAATCTGACATGGCGTGTTTCGGGACCAGCAGAATTACTATTAATAATAATAATAATAACGACAATCAACTAATCGTAAAAATTCAAGAATTGATTCGTCCATGGCTTTGGTGTATGTACATTTTTGTAAATGGGAACAGATATATTTGTAAACACGTGCATGCTATTTATCTACACAATAATTACTCACAGAATTTGAAAAAACTATAACTGACCGATGACCGATTGCAGTACAGGATTGTGATTTGTGATTGTGATTATGATGAACCAGTTCCACAGTTCACTGACACATTGTCAAATCTAGCGAGTCTAGCCCTCCTAATTTCTTTTTGTATACATAACACTGGTAACACTATTATAGCATCAGCTGCTTATGCACGCCCTTGTGTAGCAGTTAATTTGTATCTAGTTAGAAATCTTAATCTTGTCACCTTCAGCTGGGGTAGGAAAAGAAATATTTTTTTCATGTTATACTTAGCTGATGAAATCTCCATACTCCGTATAGTCCTAGTCGTAATCGTGTTCGTGATTTATATTTTCCATTTCTTTCTTTGCTGCTATGATTTGCGAAGCGATCACTGCCTCTTCTAGTTTATGTTTTGATCCATCTGTTCTTTATCCTACAAGTCGTGCTTCCAACTCCAGACCCACCAAATGTTAAATGCCATGTATGTAAGTCTACGTCTTCCTTTCTCGTTCATTTTTTGTTCTTTCAGGTTTTCCTTTAAATAGTTATTGATTGGTCATCACGGTAAACGTAGAGACGTTTATGTTTAGTAATATACTGTAGTTTGATATCGGATTCAAGATTCTGACGTTGAAGAAAATGAAGACGATGAAGTTTGTCAAAGTGGAATCTTCATGAATAATAGAGGTAATTAGTACAGATTAATGCGAATGTTTTTAGCGTTGATTTTGTAGTAGTATCACAACAACAGCAACAGCACTTTCTCACACCTTTAAACAAAGTCAACGAAACAAAGACACACAGTTACTTTAAGACTTACGAAATACAAACGTTGAGATCTGCTGCAAAGCAAGATTTTTTAGCAATAGCTACACATACATACTTATGCTTTACAGTATACACCATAGTCTAAAACTTGAACGCCCAGGACTATCAACTAAACATTAGGAACACATTGAAAGCTGTTTCGAGAAGCAATTCAATTCTAACACTTTGCTAAACGCCTTGTTACTGACTTAGAACTCTATAGCGCTACATCCGGAGTTATTATTGAAGACACCTACATAACTGCACAATGTACGATAAACTATTGATACTCCTAACAACATTTTAAAAATAGCTCGTAGCAGATGTAGATATTTCATATAGGTAGACGCTTGTAAAACGCAGTATATAGAAATAAATGTGCAATAATAGCGGGTACTTCATTCCCTGACGTCCACGTCTAGAGGCCATAAAATTGTATACGAAATCAACCGGGTTCCCGATGAAGAACCGAGAGTCGAAATCCTATAAATGCTACGTAGTTCGACCGCGGTCAGTCCATGCCAGGTGCCAGCCAGGCTTGAGGTATACACAGTGAAATCACTGAATCAAAATAAGATTTCATTTTCCTAAGAGTTTTTATGCTGTCTGTAAGAATAAGAATGCGGCCCCGTAAAGCAATTTTCAAGTTCCGGATTAATTCTTCGCTTGCTAGTGTTAGACATCAACATCACACTTGAGTGACCATTATCATAGTTTAGCATCTGGCAGTTTTATTGCTCGGCTCTAGATCAAATCTTACGTTGATATAATTTTATTAGACTTTGACTTCCTCGCAACGCTCACACCACCAATACACACCATATATATTCAGATGGTTCCTGTTCAGCCATCTTTCATTTCGTTATCGAGCTCGGAGGTCTGGTTGGACACGGAGTAAGAACTGCTGAGGCCTAAAAGAAAGGACGTCAGGGACTCGATCCCCATCACACATGGTCAGCCACACAAACAGCTTTGAAAATAGAAACTGGGAGCAATCAGTCCCGACTCAACAGAAATAGAAATACTAGCTGCCTACATTTGCAAGACCTCAAGATATTGTTTTTCTAAGCAAACGCTACGTTTGCCAAGATAACAATAAAAATTAGAGCAGAGCTGCAGTGAACAGAGCAATAGTGGACTGCCATGACACACTGGTTTGAACAAGCTATAAGCCACCTAATAATCATATTAACCTAACGTATATAAAATGCATTGCAGTCATTGGCTATATTTTGAAAAGATTTGTCAACTGACACTTACCAGTGTGGAAGTTCCAAAAAGTTTATACCACCCAATGACAATGTTGGACAAGTCTAAGTCATCCAGCATGATTTGTGCCACACCCATGAACACTTTTTTACCTTCAATACGGCCGTAATCACCCCAGACTGTCACCTGTCACAAGAACATCCACACAAACAATTTACATTTACATTCGCTGCATTTCATGTAGGCATGAGTGAACGCGTAATCTCCTCGTACACTACACCAAAAATACACGCATTTCTGTGTGCTCTTGTCAGTGTTTTCCCTCTGGGGGTATGTGCGAAAGACAGAAATTGGTTAGGTAGGAAATTAAAAGATGTCACATACCTGAAGGATACAGCCTACGTATTTTTCTCTAAATATTAATTGTTGCTGATACAGTGGGTCAAGGGTTCGTCTTGCAATCCCCGTCTTTGACTTGGCCATACATCGCTTCCCTTTCACCAAGTAAACTTTAACATAAGGCGCTGGAGTCATCTGTATGATGAAGGAAAGTTAGCACATTTTTACACTCACAGCAAAACTTGTCCAATGGATAATGTCGATTGCACATTTGTAACTACACCGCAAAAACTGAACTGTCTTAAAACAGGAAAAATATATCTAAAACGCCAAAAACCTACACGTACTTGGTGCATTTATGAACGCAATTAGTATGTATCTTAAATGCATAAAAACTCATCTTGAACGCGCTTTACTTGCACTTTTGATGATTTTTTATGTGTTTTAGATGTCATTTAGTTGGAACGACAATGTATCCTAACTGCGTTCATTAGTACAGTAAATACAAGTAGACTTTTGGTGTTTTAGATGCACCACGCTTTACAGTGTATGCCCAACTAAATTATGTATATACATGGCACAGATGTTTACCTTGGAACCAGTCTTAGATTGAAGACCTCTGGCCCGTATAACTTCGACTTCCAAATTTCCCCTCCGATCACAAAGACTGAGCTGAATGTCACCCAGAGCAGGTGATGCCAAAACTTGGCGACCAACTAACTGACCAGGTCCGAGTCCTTCAATGAAATCCGTGATATGACCACTCTCCCCTGTCCCCCCTAGTTTGGGTACCCAGCTACTTTAAAGTGTACAACAAATAAACGCATATTTAAAATACCAGTAATAAAGCACTAGACACATTGACATATCTGTAGTTAATTACCTACTGACTCCTACACCAACTGTTGACAGTCAAACAGAAAGTGAAAAACAACTATTGCAATTATATATATATATACGACAAGATTCACAATTGACTATTACTCCTAGGTAATACAGTCAACGGCAACTGCATTGAGAGAACTGAAAAAGTTGGCAAGTAATTATAAAATATCTACGTTGCAAAAAGTATTATTGTTCCATGAATGCTAACAAGAATTAGTATCAATTATGGAAACTGAGAAATAATGAATTAATTACAGAATGCAAAAAACAAAGTCTAGTATGACAAAGTAAGAAATTAGCTAGTTAATCTTGAGCTAAGTAATGATATACTCACAGAAAAAAGAGACATTCGATACGTAAGTAGGTAGTAAAGTAAGTATAGAGATGAATAATAGTAGTGATTAACATTAAATACGATAATTACGATAAAGATAATATAACATACATAGTATACATCAAGGTAAGTTAGGCAAGATATTGAGGAATGTTATCAGACTCAGATGAGGCTACTACAGATTAGTAGAGTGTAGAGAGGGCAGAGGGTGTGTAGGGTACGTGAAAGTACTATTTGATATACATAGGTATATAGTGTGGAATTATTTCATCTGTTTGCCCACCATTGTGGGTAGCAAAGGAAGGATATTAGAGACAAAGAAGTTGAAAAAGTAACCCTGTCATTTCAAAAAGTGGATGGAGATTGTTAAAGTCAATAAATATAGTGAGGTCAAAGGTCATATAGAAAGGCACAAACAGAAACGTTCACAAACTTCATATAGGGATGGATAGTTATAGAGAGAGAGATAGAAGACAGAGTGTGCGGTGTGACGGCGTCATCGGAATACGAATAGAACGGGGTATCATATCAGAGGCAGAATAATGATTGTGATTTATAGAAATTACATACTTGAGTAGACAGATATATATATAGACATTTAGACTTAGTTATAATATAGTGACAGTTAGTTGGTTTGGTTTGGTGTTAGTTTGGCGGATTTAGAAGGTTCATACGACAAGTGTGTGAGATAGAACACTGAAATTATTGAATTATTTGCATGGGCATGATCACACTGAGGCTATATAAGTAAGTAGGTTGATCAGATCCGATCCCATTGCATAGCATCTCGCATGAGTCAGTTCAGATTCAGGTCAAATTCATTTCATAGCAAATCTAAGTAATTTTGTATACGTATATTCTCTAGCACATCATATTACACTGAATCACAATTTGAAGTGAAGCAAACAGGTAAGAATTAGAGTCTTATGTTGAACGAACAAATAATTGTATACTCCAGTGTTACTGCGACTGGGTAATGGTACTGTTAATGGTACTATAAAGAAGAGACGGTACAAGGAATTGTAGTTATGGAGAAATGAGATCAGACCAAATGCACACGATCAAAATGGAAATGGAAAACCTAGTGTCTCCACCAAGGACAAAGGTTAAAGGTGAACATGCTAAAAAAATACAAAGTTGCCCCGAGCCCGGTGGATGTGGATATGGATACAGCACAGTCTACTATCAGTATATGTAATACACGACACTTTTTGTATATAAAGTCTCCATGGTCTATAGACACGAGCTTCGCTTTCCTCACTCAGCTGTCTATAGTAATGTGTAGACTACAGTAGCATAGCAACGTGTGTAGTCTCAAGTTGTGTTGTTCACTCAGTCATGATCAGACATCAACATCCCTGCCATACTAAACGGTTACTGCGTGCACTACTGCCGCTGCTGTTGCTGCACAGCCTCCACTGGGCTCAGTTTCCTTTGGTTTGATCTCGTCTCTCATCTGGCCTGGCCTAGCCTGGCCTGGCCTCGCATCGCATGGCATGGCTTGGCTTGGCTTGGCTTGGCATCGCATGGCATGACTCTGCTATAGGTTTTGCTAGTCGGTCTGGATCTTTTATAGGGTGCAATGGGTTGCTATAGGAATGGTTTCGAGAAACAAGGAGAAAGTTTTCTACTCTGAGAAACAGATAACTGAGAAGAAGAGAAAGTTGGAAGAAAGTCCAAGAAACAAGAGTCATATCATCAGTGCTTGATGCTGAATTACATTTGCAAAGCTTCATCTATCTTCATTTAACTTTTACTTTTTACCAACATATCACGAATAGCACACTATCACTATCACAGTTGCACAGTACAGTATAGTACCTCTACCAACTACCACTATCACTATCTATTTCAATATCAACTCAAACTTACCTACCTCCCTATGTATGTACATATTCCATGTACCTACGTAACTCAGAACCTTTTCAACAAATCATACACTGCAACGTTCAGCTACGTCAGTATACATACGAGGCAGGACGAGGACAGACATTACACAGAGACTACGAGAACTAAAGTAAGTTGGTAAGGTTCAAGTCGGAGTTTGAATTTAGAAAAAACAAGAAATGCTTCGCTCGATAAGACCTCGAGCTATACACACTTATCCCCACACAACTACATAGGACAGATAGGACACAGACATGGGCATACACATACGCGTAGGTAGGTACATACATAGAGAGGTTGGGTGGTCTGGTCTGGTTTGGTTTGCTTTGGATTGGTTCGATATACTTATTGTCATAGGTTGGCAGAGATCGAGGTACTTTGTGTGCTCAAACTAAATGCAATGCACTTCACATCGAGAGAGAGAGAACAAGAGAATCTAGTTAATAGCTGACAGCATTGAGAAATTGAGAAACAATAAAACAAAACTTTGGTTCCATCATACCATAGATATTTATAGTTAAATTTACATTGTAGTCACCAAGTACATGGATGTCCTGATGTATACTTGGCAGCCATAGAGAACAACATACGGAATCAGTACAATCACAAAGTATAGCTAGGTATATAATATATATAGAGTTCGCCATTACATCCTATACGTACAGTCATCAAGGTACGATTAAGTCTTTTATCAAACGTCGTTCAACAAAGGATGCGCCATTCAATTCAATCAGACTTGTCATTATCATACATAGATATCAGGATCACAGACGCACAACCGATTCTCATTTACACTCCTCAAACAATCTTCAAGTAATTATTAACTAACAGTTTATACAACTAGCCAGTCCATAACTAGCAAAGAAAAAGAAGACGATACAGAGTATACAGCAACAGCCAACGGTTGATGCGATTTAGACGTGGAGACAGATGTGACACATTCACATGATTCAACAAATGCCCCGATATACAGTGTATAATTACTACCTACCGTGGGGGGTCAAAGGGAGAAAGAGAATCGTAACTACTTCTTCAAATTTTGCCTTTCAAAAAATTAAAATCCCTGGTTGCTAATGCTAGAGATTTTGAGATGGGGGAAGCGATAGCTCTAATACAATCATAGCTCCCCCCACCCATGGATCCGCGGCTGGTGTATACATAATTATATACATAGAAATTCGAAATATCGGAACCTTAGCGGGGCCAGGGTTGTCACATCTTTGGAAGGACTAGTGCACATGTACACGATTGTATTTTGTGTGTACAACAAGGCAGATCCACAGAGAAGCATATACACATCAGGCCACGTAGGTCAACCACAGATTGTGATGACAAAATGACACGTACTACGCAATTATGAATGATAGAGCAGAGGTTCAAACTACGACAGTGCCAAGCTACGACTACTAAACCAAGGAAATCCATAAAATTCGGATGCAATTCTAACAGGTACTACTACAACCACTCAACAAGGTACACAGGTACACATCCAAAGGTTGATAGGTTGATACGACGATAAGAAAGTAGAGAGGACAGAGGAAGACAAGTAGAAAAGTACAATAACAATAACTTATGAGGTAGGAACCTGCAATCTACGAAAGGAGGAAAAGAAGACAAACAAAAGTAGAGAGAGAGAGAGAGAGAGAGAGAAAGAGAGAGAGAGAGAGAGAGAACGCAATGGAACATGAAACGCAACGGAACGCAAGTGCAGAATACGACGACCAGCCCAAAAACCAGGAAACGTCGAAAGGATATTACGACCTGTAAAGGAAGTGTCTACCCTAAAATGGCAATGTAATGGTAAAGTGAAAAAGCGATAAAGGTCAAAGGTTGTACGTAGCGGGTGTTTAAAGTTTTTTCTCTGTTAGTGGAATAGTAGATAGACTTTGACTGGCAGTCTGTCTGTATGGTAGATGGTAGATAAATAGGCAGATGGGATGCAGGGAAGATAATAATATCTGCCAAGATGCCTCATACCGCCTGCCTCCTGCCCCTGCCTACTGTCTCACAAAGACTTCATAGGTGCCTCGGAATATAAATAAGAGCTGATTCAGTCAGTGTGCAGGCAAGGACAACACAGCGAACAGAGACGGTATTCACAGACTAGAGAACGCATCCATAGAAGACAGACAGTCACATGCACATGGACGGGAGGATGGTGTGCAGTACATATATACTGAGTGTGGAGCGCGAGTGTGGCGGAGGATGTAGATGAGTAGAGAATCGAGAGAAACAAGAGAAGAGAAAATAAAAGATCCCAGAGAATGAGAAGGAACATTCCAAGGAGAGTGGGGAAGAGATAAAGTATTAACAAGGAGGAAAGTCGCAGCTATAGCAACCTCCACACACACAAACACACATAAGCAACCACCATCATACAGTACCATACCATTCTCCCGTCAACCATGCACCAGAACAGAAGAAGAGAAGAGAGAGAGAGAGAGAGAGAAATAAGTAGACGAGAAGAGAACAGAAGCAGCTCTTATAAATATCCCTGTCTAGGTAAGTCTGTCTAACATAGGTAGTTAGTAGGGAGGTAAGTACCGATAGAGAGATTCCATACATCAGTATGTAGAGTGTAGTGTTCGCAACGTGTCTTGCCCTCATTTGACATTTATTTTCTGACATGACAACACAGAGCAGAGCATAAGAAAGAGAAAGACATACATACTATTGAGAGAAAGAGAGAGAGAGAGAGAGCGAGAGACAGGCACAGAAATAGCGAGAAAAAGAGCGAGAGAGAAAGTGTGAGAAGAGAATTAAAAGCTGAATATATAAAAAGTATATATTTAAAGGTATCTAATGGTAAGGTATAGTATGCTTGGTGAAAGTCTCACGTTGATCCTTCAGATGAGATGGAATTAAGACTTCCATCCGTGGACTCCTTTGAAGATTGTTTGACCAAACGTCTGGGTCCACCGCCTCCATCTAACCTCACCCACACAGCCAATATACAATACAGAATACAGATACAAAATACAACTCCTCTCATGGTTCACAGTCTCATCACCTTTCATCATATATTTTTATCATTTAGCATTTCATTCCTTTGGTTATAAACAATATTGAAATATTGATAAGTACGGTTAAATAATAGATTTAATTACTTAATTATTCATGTCATTTATAGTTTGTGGGGAAAAACACAAAGATAGAATGACAGAGAGAAGAGAGTGACTCAAACAAAATGACACCACATAAAAGCAATTCAAGAATAACAATAAACTAATAACTTTACATATCTATGACTCATTACGTGATTACTCCTTACTTTCCTCTGACTATCAATAAATTCAAGCTTGTCTTGTGTATACATACTTGGGCACCGACACACCAGCACGCAGACGACTAAACTCTTTCACTTGAGTTTAGTTTCCTTTTCGTTTCATCAATAAAGGATCTACAATTCTATGGGTTTCTATAGACTAGTCAAAGTATACTCGTTACCGTTCCACAGTGCTAAAGTTGTGGAGACGACGAGTTCTAAAGTTCTAGCATGACTACATATACATAGCATTCTTGGAGCTGCATATACAGAGTTTATACGAAGTTATACTACTGCACCGCACCGTACCGCACCGCCGTTTAATTTATTTATTGCCCACTGCACTCCCATGTATTTAATTAAGTACACAATCACTAACAATAAAAGACCATCGAGATCAGCGGAGAACAGACAGATACCTTCAAGACTTCAAGTCAACTTTCTTCCCGTTTGCGAATCCAAATCGAAATCGAAGGTGAACCATATGAAGATGGACATTTCTAAGATTGCGATTCGGAATAAACTCAAATAGATAGACCACCGAGCCACCGCCAAAGATGAATAACTCTGTGCCTGCCCTCAACTCAGCACACAATCAGCATGTGTAGTCTGGAGAGCTGTGCTGTGGAAGTAGAAGCATATTACAAACAGAATGTGGAGAAAACAGTGACAGCCAGCGTAGCTGGTGTATAGACAAGGTTTATAGCATACTCAAAGGCTGGCTCTCATGCTTCTCCTTTCAATAAATCCTACTCGTACGTCGTACTTTCGGGATGGGTTTGACTTGGTTTGGCTCGGTTTTGGCTTTGGGAAGCATGTGACCAAGAGTTTGTTACATTATTTATCATTGACGAGACGAGACATAAGCACACACTTCTGCTGCACTTCTCCTTCTATTTAGAATTTGATGAAGTATCCGAGCATCCACTGCTAGAGCAGAGAAGACAAGCTGACAACCACTGTGGAAATTTGCCAATAAATTCCCCAAACTATCACAACTGTGGATGTGAGGTAGCTAAAGAGCCAAAGTGGGCTCTGGCTTTCCAGGTATACGTATGTACCATTAATTAATTACTCAACTTACTCAAGACGAAGGGAAGGGAGAGGAACTGGAGCCCATTCCCTTCCTACACACACACACTCAGATACCCAAATACCAAATCATAGACCAATAAAACCTACTCATTACAGATATACGGACGTCGGTTCGGTAGGTAGAAAGTTTACACACAATTTCAAATATATGGCAAAGCATGGACTCAGCTATGAGCGTAGAAAAACGCCACAACCAAAACTACACGAAAACACTCACAAAGGATGACCAGTATGCACCGCACTAATAAGAATAGCGCCGCCACCCGTCACTGTGTACGCATCTATGTTCCCTGGAACTGTTGGAAGGGAAGGCAACGCAAGGCAACGCAACGCAAGGCAAGGAGACGTCGACGTCAGTCAGTCTTCAAAAGTCATTACACGATTGTAATCAAAATAATTGAATCTTCATTAAAACAGACTATACCAACAATATGCCACAGACACACATCTAGACAGTATATAGCCAAATAGCCAAGTACAATTAGAAATCATTCCATCACACAATTCCACTAAGTTCAGTCATCGTTTCCTTTCGTCCAAAAAGTTCCGTCTTCCCTACTTTGTTTTATTTGTCTTGACTGTGGCTGGCTTGGCTGGAGCAGCGTTCGCCACGTACCAATCATCGCCACAGCTCTGTCCTCGTCAGTACATTATGGATGTAAGTAGGAGGTTGGAAGTGACAAGGCTCGTTCGTTGAACATTCCACCAGTGTTGGCTGGAACAACTCAAATTCTCCAGCAAGACATGCATACGTGTACACAAGTACATACTGCACACAGTCACCCCACCATTATCAGCCACAAAGGCAACGTGCAATGGCGTGTGATTATGAAACAATTGCGAGGAAATATTTGCCCAGCCCAATGCCAAATCACGTTGCTTTTCCTTGTCTCGCCAAAACCCAAGCTTAGCTTGTCGTTCGAGTAGTAAAGTGGTGTCGTCGTTCTCGTAATACAGTTACATATAGTTGTTGTTGTAGCTGTTGTGCTTGTGCTTTGTCTTACGTTGTATTTGTATCTGTAGTTATTCGTCATGAATACTTGTTCAGTGGTTTACTCGCGACAAGGATCCCTCGATGTTGTGTTCGGTGGAGAAGGAGGAAGGTTGACTTTGAGGAGGAGATGGTCGTGATTGACTGAAAGGTGGAAAGGTGGTGAGGAAGGATTGCGGGAGTGGGGAAGGAAGTGAGGATGTGATGGACGTATAATATATTTTAGTACGGGTAACTTATGGCACTCTTGGCTGTATGTACCTGTCGGAAGTATCTTGAGAGCCAGACATATCTTCGGAAGAGATTGAGGATGCCGTGTGGCTCGTAGCCAGTCTGAGATCATCCGGTAAAACTTCCTCGCTCCGATGAATTCCTATTCCTGCTTTGCTACGACCAAAACCTAAGCGTCTCTTTCGTCCTAAATACCCAGTTTTTAAAAATTGTTTCACATCATCATCTTAGTTCACTGGTAAGACAAACACTACTTTTCATAGACACACACAGACATCTCACTCAGAACGAAACACAGCACGCATATAAGTTGCATTTGCATATATGTATATAGAGTTGCTACGTAGGTATGCAAGTACAAGTGATTAGGTACAAGTACCCAAATTAAACTGTGTTTTCTCTCCTCAATCAATATCACCCGGCAAAAAATACTTACACCTGGGTTCCCTCTATTCATATTTCAGTATCACAATCACTATCACTATATAGGTATAGGTAGTAGCTAGAGTACACGTAAATCCATATCTTATTATATCACACACTAGATAATGCCAAACTATATAGAAACATGACAAGTGCACAACAGCAGAGATGCCCTTCACTCACCACGAGCTTTCTCTTAGCGAAATTGAGACAATTGAGAGATAGAGAGACTGAGAGAGAGAACGAACGAACGAGCGAGAGAAGCGCTTGAAGCTCTCATTATTGAGCCTCATCATATAAAACATTAAAATGATAGCGCAGAAAAATATTTCGAAGCAACTGTGTCGTATAAATGTATTAAAACGGCTTAAACGGCATAACTCTAGGGCTTTCGTGAAAACTACATAAGTACATATCGCATATGCTTGATGCAGTTGACTAGGAAATCATATGGGAAAATATATATCTTTTTTTAATAGTTATAGTAATTTAACTCTACGGCTAGAAACTATATAATGATAATTATATATGGCAGTGCTCCTCACGCTCAAAATGATAGTATACACAGTAGCATTGAAGTAGTACTGAATAAGATTTTAGTGATTTTAGTCAGTGGGCACGTGTGTGTGAAGACAACAGTACACAAGAAAAAAATAATCCACCAAAACTCAAACATCAAACGAAAGGAAACCACATCATCTTGTAAAAGACAAACCAACAACTACAACAAAACTGAGGAAATGAAAGTAGTGTCATAATACTATAATACTACGAGTAATCATATTCTCACACTAGTAATAATAATAATGAGTATTGGTGTAATTAATTACCAAAGTAATAAAATAAAGGAACGGGTGAATAAATCAACAAACAAAAATACTGACGGCATAAAGCGTTGATTGGATATATAGAGCAATATATAGATATAATAATGAAATGACTGCAATAATTAATTTAAAGATAGACTGAGATAGAGAGATGTATAGAGAGAAACTATGACAGTGTGTAGATTATACTAAGAGAGAGAGAGTGAGAGAGATAAAAGCCCAAACTGAGGAGATTCGTTGACAAAACAATGAATGAAAAACGAAATGAATCCAAATCATAAGAATGGTTGGTAGAGACAAAGAGAATGGAATGGAAATTAAAAATTTGCTCATTTGATTTGTGGCAGAAAAAAGCAGATGATGATGATGATTGATCGTACCCGTTGCTGACAGCTGTGAGGTTGAATTCGACTTTTTATTCAAGCCGGACATATTTTGTGCGGTCAGTCGTTGAGGACCTGTTCCCATACCACGATGACCTCTCGGTCGCTCTAAACTACCCGGAGTCAAATTGACAGCCGTGTCACTCAAACTACCATCTGGAATGATAATCATACAACAACCACCACCATGTATAAATATACAGAGTCCAACATAAAAATCTCCTCTTCACCTAAAGGTACACACATTAACAAAACTAACTACGTACTTATTTAGGTACCTACAAGTTCCAAACTAACTCGTCTCATTGATTCTCAGATAAATACGCATAGGTATACACCACATCACCTCATAAACAGAAACCTACTCTCAGTCTAGATACATACGTATAATATCTGTCTATACTATATATGGACAGTCTAAACAGGTGTACCTACACGTAATTTAATTATATCATTATCGTCACGGTTAACACTAGCTATGGTATAGCAACTAGAACTAGATTGTATGATACGCTATTATCAACTCATTATTCCAACCCTCCAGTTCCGTTTCTGCACGTTTCTCCCAAGCAAACGTTCGCCTACACACGGGATAATATGCTTAATGTAATTATATCGTCTAAATAATATCTAAGTGCTTTGCCACTACTTCTTCTGGCTAGGTAGGTATACATAAGGTACTTTGCTGGGGAGTAGCTAACGATTAGTCTCTATACTTACTAGGTATATATAACATATACACTACACGGCCACATTTCTATACAGACTCCATCCATGTCTACCGATCTACTCGCAGGTACTCATATCCAGATCCATAGATACAGTACACACAGACAGAGAATAAAAGAGCAGATTGCAGGGAAAAGATTAGTATTATGGCCTGTGGCCTACAAAGTAAAGCTCTGCAACTTAACTGCTGCCTACTCTCAAACAAAAATGTCCTCAAACTCGCTGCTCCTTTCTTTTTGCCTTCCCTACGACCTGGTAGCAACACAGCCACAGCGACAGTTTTAACGACATGATCGTAATCATAAATGATGAATCTAATACTTCAAAGTCTGACTAGCGAAAGCAACTCAAGTATAGAATCAAATCATAAATAAGTATTGAATAACTCAACTCAATGTAAATAATTTCAAATTCCATTGGTTTTTAAATGTGTCTACCTAGGTATATAGTATAAACATAATATATATCTGTAATGATCTGTATCTGTATCTGTATATAGTTTGTCTACGTGTATTTGATTATGTGTCACTTTGTCAATGGATTGAAAATCTCTTGTCTGCTATCTGTGTTTTTCCGTTCAAGTTTGGCCAGAATGTTTCAACTGGTTTACTCAATGGAAAGGGATTAACGGTAGTAATTACATTCACCAGAGTGATTTCAATGTTCCCTTGCTTTCTTATGCTAATGTCATGATTATGGGTATAATTGTATTATGGATATAATTCATGTGATTACTCGGCATGTCTATTATCGAGCCCACAATGACTGAGGAAAGCTCTGAGGCGACGGTCTCTCTACTCTGAGTTGAGTCGTGATAATGCAGCATAATAGTTAGCCATGGTTAGAAGAGTTAGTTAAGAGAGACAGGTACATTCTCAATCTGACTCTGTAGTCGACGCATAATCATGATAATGACGACGATATTACGATTACAATTCTAATGTAATTATTTGGTAAACAAAACAAAGTAGGAAAGTAAAGAGAGAGAGAAAGAGAGAGAGACGGAGAGAGAATGAGAGAGAGAGAGTAGAAAACAGAATCGCTCACCTGCTTTTTCTTCAGGGGCCGTTTCCGATGATAAACTGCGTGTGCCCAGACTTCGTTTGGGATGCCGCATGGTATACTCACTACAGGAGGTAGGGTTACCATCATTAAAATCAACATGAACATCAGTCATAATCTCATTACAATACTCGGAATTGGAATCGACATTACATCCATATCCATCTAGGAATAAGTCTAGGGATTCTAAACTATTTCGACGGCCTCTGACTTTGACTTGACTGGCCGTAGCACTACAAGGCTGGGAGCAAACGCCAAGCTGAAGCTCATGCAATTCTGTAAAGGATTTACTCCGTGGTCGAGAAGCATCGGCGGTGGTATTGGAACTGGGATTGGAATTGGGATGGCTACAACTAGGAGCATGAACGTTGTCAGCTGACTGTTTATTTGGATTGCTACTGCTACCCAATCGATTACCGCTAGTACCGCTACCATTGCCACTGCCAATGCCACTACCGAGACCACCATTGCCAGCCACTTTAAAATATTTATCCCCATCCCTTTTTCCCTTGACAGTCTCGCTGTTCTTGGCTCCATCCAAAGATGATTTAATGGAAGAATTTGACTTGGTTGAACTCTGTCTTTGTAGCTGAGAACATTTGCCTCTCTCACTCACATTAGCTGTCTTTGTTGTGAATCCTCCAAGGACATTCATCACTACAGCTGTTTCCTTCTCCAGACATCCATCCAGATTTTTTCTTCCTCTGAGACTTCCTCGTTTCCCTGGAGCACTTCTTTTTAATGAATCATTCCTCTTACTACTAAAACTATTACTTCGCGAGCGAGAGCCACATCCACCAGGTGAGTCTTCCACAGAGCTCGATCTATTTACACTCTCACACTTCTTTCCCATCCCTCCTTTTCCAGGTGCAATCTTCCGAGCTCCTTTATTGATTACAGGGGCTGCTGCTTCGTCTTTTCCCTCTCTTTCCTTCCCTTTGTCCTTGTCTTTGTCTTTGGTCTGTGACTCCCCACGCTCCTTCGTCATTCTACTCTCCATCTCATCCTTCCTCATCTTCCCTTCGCCATCCGAATTGACCCTTTTCTTATCCTTCACTCCTTCAATCTGACTCTGACTGCGACCATTCGCTGGACACTGAAGCGGGTGCATCATTGCGGGACTAGTGGTCCATGAATCTTCACTCTCATTCTGGTTATTGTTGGTCTTCACCAGTCGTCCTCGCACATCATCAATGATCTCCCGAATCGACTCTATCGTGGCTGTTAAATCCATGCTGAGTCTCCGATATGCCTTGTTTGTCAGCGGCACTTGGTTGGGAAATTCTCGAAGAGACTCAATTGTAGCAGCAATGTTCTGACTAAAGCGACGAGCACTCCGACAACTACCACTGCTACTGTTGGCATGGCTGATTTTACAGTCGATATCCCTACTCTGGTTCTGGCTCTGGTTGTTTCTTCCGCTGAACATACGTCTTCTTTGCACGGCTTGCAGTTGCAGGGGAGCTGCTTGCTCTTGCGGAAGAAAATCCTCTTCAGGATTCATGAGCGGTTGGCTTTGTTCTGGTTGCTGAGGATAAATGGGGTTTTTATTTCTTCGGTATTTTTGAATTTTTTGCCAACATCTACTCGTTATACTTGGCGGATGACGGTTTGCCAGCCAACCAACACCGAATCCCGAGTGCAGTGTGGTCGAGTGAGGAGCGGGACTGAGTAATCCCAGGGTTACTGTCGGACTATCACCCGTGGCAAAACTACCCTTGCAAATATTACTACTACTACTACTATTATTATAATTATTATTATTATTAGTGTTTATAAAGCGGACTGCAAAGCGGTCATTAGAAGCATAAGTGTGCCTACTGGCATTACTCTGACTGGGATTATAATAACTATGACTGTAACTAGGGGGTCGGTACGCTACAGACTCTGACTGTACAGTCGGCATGGACACGAACGTTCGGTCACGTTCAAGACGTCTGTGGTGACGACTGGGGTTGTGTGACCACAGATGACTCAAGTCTAAAGAGAGATGCGAGCGATCCCTAATAAACCACATGCCAATATAAACAAGGCTCATGCATTAAAAACTAGCCGTATGAAATTGAAATGTCAGATGCATAATGTTACGAAGAATCCCATAGACAGATGCTATAACAGACGAACGTTAGATTTGACGAACATGAAGAATAAGAAGAAGAAGAGGAAGAAGAATATGTAAAGGAGAGGATATAAAGTTTACCTAAGCCGGTTAGGATTTTCACTCTGAGTTGAAAAGGCACTAGTGACACTTTCTAAATCCGAATCTGCCCATTCCCGGTCAGGTGACAATCCTCGATTGTTCCGCCCAGACCCGTCGTTGTCAATACTGGGCACTCTGGAAGAATAGGATGAGGATGCGGAGAGTGATGAACGCATTCTTGCTTTTATCACACCACGAGCTCTTTCTTCGATATCCTGTCACAACATTCACACTTTCATCACTTCCACACTTTCACACAACGCAAGTTGTTACCAGTTTTTTTTCATTATCTTTATATACCCATTTGAGCTAATTAAACGACTCATCGACCATCCCAAATAACAGGGAAAATTCTTCTAGCACCTTGTAATAGACTCGTTCTTATACTCTACATACTCTCTGTCTTCACCACAATCGTTCTCTATACCTTCTACTTTTCCACAGTTGCCTGCAATTCAATCCAATCCATTCCTTCCAATCCTGTCTCTATTCCATTATCTGATATGCCAATTATATGGAATTCTCCACAATCAAACCATAATGCTTAGTTAAAACTTTTATCCCTCCGATAATACAGTAAGTTACTTTCTCTAAACTATCAGCATACTGCTAATTTACCTATACTACTCCATTACACTCACTCTTCCCTCTCCCACATTATCCTTTTCAACTTTTCCGCAAAAATTCTAATTCCTTCCTCATCGTACGTATGGATGGATGCGATCTATAATTATATAGTTTGGCTCTTGTCATTAAAATAGTTGCGAGTGGATAAGGTAACTGTAAACTTTTCCTTTATATGTGTATAGGTATACCTGCCAGTGTCTCACTCGCAGCCGATCACTTGAATGCTACACTACACACACTCTGGGCTACCATATTTATACTGCCTACAGTTCCAATGTCTAACTATACAACGGGCAAAAAACGTCAGATTTGCCAACGAGAATGAAGCAAGTCCCGTACTCGTACTCACTCACTGACATACGTACGGACGACGTACCACGGCTCTACGGACCGTGGACTTTCTTCCATTCTATTTCCATCCCATCCACCTTGTGATACGCGACTGGTGGCGGAGTATAGATATACCCATATATATACATATAGGAGATCTGTGTATAGGTGTCGGCATGCCTAATATAATTCCATACTGGCTTACTGGCTTCAATACCTTCGTCTTTTGCCCTTGGCTACACTACTTGCTCTCCACTGACTTGACTTGACTTGGCTTGACTTGGTCTGGTTTCCATATAGGGAGAGGGGTATATCGAGGCGGACTATATCCTCAGAGTATCGACTCTTGAGGAAAAACGTCAAACGTAAGAAGTTCTGACGAACACGTCTTGATCGATTTCATTAATTATTACCAATCCGCAATTGTTAAGTTTGCGCTGAGACTGCTGAAAAAAGTTGAAGTAGCTCAAGTAGCACCGCATAAAAACTAGACAAGATTTATAAAAGTCTAATGCTTCCCAGATAACTCGACATGAATTATATGAAATGCATCTACGACCTGCCACTACCCCCACACCACACTCTGGGTACAGTTGCTACGGGAGAGTAGTCACTGTAGGACGGTAGCCCGTAGACACAACACACAGTAGAGTAGCAGACAGTGGTGGAGGAGTGGATGGGAGAGAATACTATAGAGAAATGATGTAGCGGAAAAGAAAGACAAGGCTCCAACTATCAACTAGACAACTAAACTCACAGACATTTTTATCAACTTAAGATAATATACGATGAGAGTGGGTAAAAGTTGTATCTGTGAGTGAACGGGGAAAAAGAGAAATGTTGGAATGTGGTAAAGTCATGAATAACTCTTTGGCTCTGAACCAAATTTGAAACTTTAACTAAATACGACGTGTACACACGAGTACGAGTAGGACTTGTTTCTTCTCCCTTCTGTATTCTCCCATCCTCCCATCCACAGACACTTTTCCCATCTACATTTCCCTTTACAATTACATCAGCCTAGTCATCTACCTTCCTCCCTATTGCCCACTATACTCACTCTAGATTTATCTACTTATCAACGACGGCAAGGCAGAAAGGCATCAACCTTCCACTTCCACATCGTCTTCCCTCACCAACTTTCTCTCAAAACCACCAACTCATTTTCCTCTCTACCACTTGCATCTTTGCCCGTGTCTACATACGTAGGTACTCCGTGCTATACCCTATTTCTACGCAATAACACTATAGATATATGAAGAGAGAACGGTGACACTGACAGAGAGAAACGAGTCCCTACCTACCTACCTATCTACATGTATGGCAGTAGTTGAGGATAGATAGAGAACGAGAGTAGTACGACGGACGCCGAGTAGGAAGATGATGATAGGAAATGAAAAGAGTCGAGAGAAAGATGAGAAAGATTTTGAATTTGAGAAAAAGACGGAAAGACTGAAAGAAAGTCAAGTGTACCTGTGCTAGTCTTTCCCTCCCAGGTGGAACAACAGGAAGTTGTCGTTTCTTGGGTGACCCTTGAGGAGTGGCGGTGGCAGAGCGATGAGCTCTCGGTGTTGAATGTTGTCCTGCAAATTCAGCCGAGTCTCCTCGGACGGGAGAAATGCCTCGGGTACGAGGAGGACTCTTGGAGCGGAATTGTTGTTGGGATGTGGCAGAGAGCGAACGACGGTTTGGTGCAAGGGGCTCACGAGGTTGGGACTGTGTGTACGAGTCGGGGTCTGAGGGCATCCGACGACTCAGTGGACTCAAATCACGACGGGATCTTCTCTCCACTGACATGTCATCGGGTGGTGGACTGGAATAAATTATTATAATCAAGAATGATAATGACTGAGACTGGGACTGGGACTCTCACTGTCCTCCCCGCCCCTCCACCGCTCCCTACACTCCCCTCACATCTACTCAATCACACCACAAAACCAAACCACAAAAACACTGATTCATCCTCCCGAACCATCCACTGCCCGAGTCATACCTGCCAAATGCCCACCTTCCACTCTCCCGGCCTACCTATCAATTCCACGCCACCACTCACTAGTCAGACACACGTTACCTACATACCGACGGACCGACGGGCAGGCATGCACTCATTCACACATAGCCACAGCCTCAGCTACTACACAACCACCACTGCCGCTGCCACAGTACACGAGCACAAGTCAACGGAGGAAGGCAAAAACTTTTTATGTTCTCAATAAGACGACGACGACGGCGGACGAAGGACGAAGAGTCAGCCCCCGAACAGTCAAGTAGGACCCAACATGAACATGAGCCACGGCAGTTCCAGCAGTCAACTTGAACAACAAAGTTACACTGTCGACTCCATAACTATGCAACTTGTTCTTCATGAGTTGTTGAAAGTTCAGCCTGGCTCTCTCTCCCTCTCTCTTTTCTCTTCCTCTCTCTACCCAAGACACAGCTCTTCTCCAGCATAACACCAACACCCGCTTCTCCAGCAACAGCCAAAGTCTCTCTCACATTCCTCCACTGCCTACCACCACACTCGTCTCTCTCCACACGTCCACCATCCAGTCCATCTACAGCCATCCACAATCCGCTCCACAGCCACCGACCACCAACCCACACACTTTCCACACAGACGACACATACGAGCCAGAGTCAGAGTCAGAGTCAAAGTTCCTTTCCAGTATCGGCATTCGGAAGGAAGACATACAGTTGATACTTACACGACTTACACTCACACATTTCATCCGCACACTCTCTCACATACACTCACAGACAACACACCAACGACAACGACCAAAAGGTACAGACAGCGGGCAGATCGAGGGAGAGCCAGGGCCAGGGCCAGAACACAGGCAGAGACAACAAACCAAGTTTGCATTTCTATAGCATGACTAAAAGTAAAAGTTTGACGTTCATTCTTTTTCACTGCCTTCCCTTCTTCGCCTTGAGTTCGCTCTCTCTCTCCTTCCTCCTTCAGCTTCACTACTCACTTTGCCAGTACTTCATGCTGCCACTTCTCCTATTTCTTGTATTTCTCCTCATTTCACATTATTTTCTGCTCCTTCCACTTCCACCTACTCTCCATCGCCGTCAGTCTCTCCTCCTTCCCTCATGCAAGTCCCATTCCCATTTACCCATTTGCCGTTTCCCCTTTGTCCGTCCAGTACAATGCCAATACATGCGACACACAGTGTCTATTTCGGTTTCGGTTTTACTCACTATTAGTTTCACTCCCATTATATTTATAGCTTCACTTCCATACTTCTCTCCTCTTCTGCTCTCCACCGTCGACTTGCTCTTACTCTGCATGCAGCCAAGCCATTCCCACTTCCCTGCATCTTCTTTCTCTGCTTCTTGTGCTGGAGAACGTGGCTGTGTCGTGCAGGAGTTTCTACCATTCCATTTCATTCCACGTAGGCTTTCTCCCTTCGATGCATGTGCGAGTATTTGTTGGCTTGCTTGGCTTGGCTCGCTGGTTCGGTGTAGTGGCTGTGACTGTGGCTGTAGCCTGGTATGAAGTGCATTTGGATGTGGCAAGGAGTAAGGAGCAGGACACCAAATGCTCACATACTGTCCACGATCGCTCTCATTTTGAGGCTTGGCTTAATACAAATTCTCCAGTCAGTCTGTTTCTGTTCTAAAGCTCGAGAGTAAGTACCAACTACAAGTACAACTAGAAAAGGACGCGAGTACTCCGAGTACCACACACACACACTACTACATTTTATTATATCCTATTTTATTACTCTCACTCGCCCTGCTCGCCTCCTTGCATCCGTTCCTTTCCTTCCCTGGGCTTCCCGGCTCATAGTCTGGCTTGGCTTGGCTTGGTTTGGTTTGGCTTGGCTGGAGAGGAGACAAGGAAGAGTGAGTGGAGTGTGGAAGGAACGAACGACATACATAGGAGAGGAGACCGGAGGAAGCCAGCAATTTTAAGTAGTGAGTGGAAATGAAGCATATCTGTAGTGAGTCTAGTCTACGTGCATGTATGCACACGTAGCTACATGCGGGTAATGGGATGACGTAAGAGCAGCCAGAACTGGGAACAAATGCGGAATACAATCTATGATAATAATGATGCCATACCAGGACTTAGCAACCAACTACAACCTACACACCTACATACCCACCAAATCCCAAATATCAACATATCATATCAAAGTCATTCCTAGCCGCATTCGACATTCACATTCCACATTCGGCAGTCGGCTACTTATTAGTTGGCTTCGGCTCCCAAACCGCACTTTCTCCAACCTACAGCACAGCCCAATGCAACTACACTCTGTTTAATTCTCCCACCACTGCCCACTGCAACAACTCCATTCAACTCATGCTTATAGGAAACGAGAATAATAATGATCATTCATTATACTGCGCTCCTTACAATTCCAACTCACTTGACAACGATTATTCGAATTTAGTAGAATTTAGAAAATTCAGTTATGCACTCAATTTTCTCCGCACCTCCCATACATTCACATTCACTCACATCACCAACTAAAATCCACTATGGAAAGGCTTCTTTTTTTACAAATACGTAGATCCAGGATGTAGGTAGGTATGTTTTGTAGACCTCGAGGGGTAGACCTATAGACGAGTACATACATATATATGTGTGTGTAATGTGTGTGACCAGTACGAGTACCCGCTACAGTTCAGAGTCAGAGGCGTACATCGGCATATGTATGTATATATTGACTGTGTAGCTGTTGCCGTAACCGTGTATGCAGCTGTAAGAAAGCGAGCAGAATAGCAGGAGGAGGTGCTGAGGTACATAATTAAGAAGTAATGAGAGATAGAATAGCATGGAAGAGAGTCAACTCACCTCGAGGAACTGGAAATGGAAGCATTTTCAAGACGTCTTTCCCGATCATAGTCGGCAAATTCGGAAGTGTCAGAGTCCGAGAGTCTAGAAGTGGTACTTGGGGGTGACAGGTGTTCGGTTGTGGGCGTTATCATCGGCACCCCCTCCGTCTCCAAGTACAAGCTCGACTTTCGCTACACAAATTGTCAAAACCATACAATTCAGATCCATAGTCAATGAGGTGAATAGGTAAGTGGTAAACAAGACATAAGAAACATGTGAGGTGCACGGAGGTTGACGTGGGAAGTTGTAACTGCATGCATTTCCACAACACCTCTCTTTCAATTATGCCACTTGATAATTATTCCCGGAATCGTGGAGCAGAGTTCCACAGTCTGCTCTATAAGACTCCAACTCCACATACATCCAATGACTCAATGACTCAATGGAAGTGAATGGAACCAGAACCAGAGCCAGAACCAGAACCAGAATCAGGCTACGGTTTCCTATATGCGAACGCCTCAACTGAACCCACACCTTCCCACCTCCCATTCCATTATCCCAATATTTCAATTAGTTTATACCGTGCAATCTAATCCCCTGGATAATTTTGTTAGTCCATTTACACTAACAATAAGGAGGTCCGTTTCTAATTAACCTTCCTGCCTCCCTTCCCTTCCCAACTGCATATTTCCACTTCACCTTTACATACCACTATGTAAGGAGAAACGAATCGAGTTTGCAACTGTAGCGTGCCATATGCTCATGTCTATACGTGGGTAACCAAATGGCTTTCAACACGTTCATAATTGCGCACATGTTCTTCGCGTTGACTCTGCAAAAAATTACGTAATCAACATAATTATGCACGGCAAGGTGTGACTTGGTCTGTCGTTTCAGTCACATTTGGGGTTTCCGATGTCGACATGGACATGTGGATGTCGATGTGGATGTAGACGTTGTTGCTGTTGCTGGCGTAGACATCAACGTCAATCCACCAATGACACACACATAGCACAGCCACCTACATACATAATTGTGCTTGGCAAACACAAGCAGTTAGCAAGTTATGCATTGCACAGCTCAACTTTCTCTAGGGCTTATTAGTAAGCCTAGTTATTTATATGCATTTATGTATTTAGCCTACTGAGCTATTGAGCTATTGATGCACTATTTATATTTTGATTGTGGATTAGCATAGAATCTGTTGACACAACACCATCGCAACGTATGCACTGCATCGGCTAACTCCATAAGGAGCCAACCACAAATGACAGAGGAGACGGTAATCCAGTCAACTACCGCTGACGATAATGACGACAAAGAACGTGTGCTGCGAAGGATGCAAAGGTGGGGACATGTAAGGGGAAGGCGTCAAAGACCGAGGACAACTTACATCCCAAGTGAGGAAGTGCCATTCTGGATCATCCTCCAATTGATTTGTGGAAAGGTCGATGGAAGTCTCGCCCAAATACTCTGAATTTCCTGATCGATCACAGTCCCACAGAGACACTTGTAGTATACGACTTCTTAAGTCGGACAGTCGAAGAGGTGCGAACGCAAAACATTGATTCCATCGTGGCTCACGTGTTTGTGACAACGTTCGGGTTCTTCGCTTCCATTTCTCACTGTTTTCAAAATTCAAAACAGGTCATGATTAGAATCAATTAGACACTTAATGCCCCTAGTAGATTTCTGCGTTCACTCGAACGTCATGGATATTCTAAGTACTAGCTCCTTGAGCAATAGCCAAGTAACAGAGATCCCATAAAATAGAAAGAGTAGAGAATTGACTGTAGAGAAAATAGAAACTACTGACCTTCGGTCAGGAAGGAGGCACAATTTGGCGAAAGGATTTGGGAGACCTTGGCGAGAGGTGAGGTCGCATCCCCGTAGAACGGTGACTATCAGCTGATGACCAACAGAGTCAAAACAGATTTTGAGCTGGATTTTGCCTTGTTGAACTGGTCCGAAGCGACCGGGTCGTGGAGGATCTGGAGAGGTGGGACTCGTTACAGTCACACTTGGTCTTCTATAGTCTTTACGAATACTGAGGTAGCTCTTTGTGGACCCCGAACCCGCACTTCCCACCACCGCACTACTACCTGAGCCGCCGCTAACGATGCCGATCGGTCGAGCCACGACCAACTCAACTTGGGTGTCTTGCCGCGACTCGGAAATGATGTCGTACACCTCGTCGTACGTCTTCTCGGCCAGATTCCTACAATCACACATAGGAATTACAATGAAATCGAATTAAAGTATCCATCAGATCCATGAAGATCTGGAAGATCAGTGGGAGCATGTGAGCATCTGTGTATTCATTTCATTGGAAAACCTTGACGAAGCAAGTGAATAAAATCCATTAAGTTAATTAACTGTAGCTGCTTAATTAGCTCTATGAACAGAATGAGGAAGACACGGTAAAAATGAAATTGAGAGCGGCTAAAAGGTGCAAATACACATTTGTAGAGACAGGGATGGGAAGAGATGAAAAATAAGCGGAAATTACCTTCCATTCCACTCAATAACTTCATCTCCGGGTCGTAGACGTCCAATTTGGTCGGCAAGTGAACCTTTCTTAACCTTCTCCACGACAGCTCCAATCCTTCCACCATCCACCACTTGGCCACCAATCACTTTGAGACCCAAAATATGAGCAGAGGACGTATGGCCATCTCTCATCTCCTTCTTTAATATCATATGGCCTATTAATTTGGTTCCATCACTATTTGGCCGCCAAGACACAGGATGCTAATAATTCACAATTTATTTTCAATTTAGAAAATAATTTAAATCAAAAACGTGATTTTATTAAATTTGCAAGGATGAGGATGAAAGACTAAGAGGAATTGACTTTGTGCATCCACTACCTCCTCGCACACCAAGTAAGATCACAGGATCACAAAAAGGTATGGGAGAGGATGAAAATTATTAAGTTAATTGGCACTAGTAAAAGTTGACTAAATGTACGTCCTGTCTTCTCCGTCTACAGCTAATGATATTATGGATGCTCGGATGAAAAATAAATTCGGGAGAAGATTGACTGAATAATAAGATTAGAGAGAGAGTGTGTGTGTGTAAGAGTGTGATTGAAAGAGAGAGATAGACAGGGAGACAGAGAGTGGTTGCGGCTGGGTTACCTTGGTAGGAACAAGTTCCCGATTAGAGTCTTCACTGGATGTAAAATTGGAGCAAGTGTCAATTCCAGAGTCCTTTGTAGTTGAATCTTGCGAACCCTGACGCTCGGCAGAACCTTGATCCCAAAGAAACCACTCATCTTCGTTCCCACCGCTTACCTCACCCCCAAAATCATCCGAGTCAAACCGCACTGTCTTCTTCTGACGGCGATCCGTGTATCCTCTCCTCCGATCCGGTTGATGTGGGTAGCGATGATAATTATTATTATTTCCTCCACTCGATCCTAAACTAGTGGCGCTCGCACTGCCTACACCAGCACTGATTTTCGTCGTGGATCCGTCCCCGTACGGAATGGGGATGCCAGATTTGACGCCACTACACACAACCACACCATTGCCACTACTAGTGTCCATTCTCTGTCTTTGGTCTGTGGAGTCTCTGGTGTGATGATAGACGCCCGTCGAGGTCTGCGAATGAATGTGAGCTGAAGTCGTTCCGAGCCGGTGAGAATGATGATGTGGTTGTTGCTGTCGGTGGTGCTGTCGACTGGAGTCCACCTCATCCCCCGAAGTGTAGTCTGGTGTGGAGCGAAGCTCATCCTCGGACGAACTCAATGATCTTTGTCCACTTAAACTAATACCACGTTCCGTCGTTCCAACCACTGTCCTGTTGTGATGTGAATGGGAATGCGACTGGGAGTGAGTATGTGTGTGTAACCCTGTCTGGGTGCCGTGGTGGTGGGACGAAGGGTCGTAGGAATTGTCTGACCAGTCCACTTTTCCACTGTGACCACGACTGTGGCCATGATGCACTGACATCGGCATGGAGGAGGCATGAGGTAAATGATGTGAGCCATGACCGTGACTGTGACCCGACGAGGTTGTGTGAATCTGGTGGGCATGGGAAGGTGCGGGCGGTGGCGGTGGATTGTGAATGTAGTCACTTGCCGATGGGCCGTAGTCCCTGTCCCGATCCCGATCTCGGTAGTGATGAGGGAAGTACGAGTCGGTAGGGTCGGACGACGATGACCTCCTTCCGGCGGGGTGATGATGAGGGGGTATCATGGGTTGAGGCGGTCGACTCTCCTGGCTGTATTGTCTTCTTAGTTGGGGTATGGGCAGTTCTCTCCCTTGGTTCTGGAGACTAGAGGCTCTCTGCAGTGGAGGAGGGATTCGGGTTGTGGATCCCATTCCTCCTGGGCCACGATTCTCTTTCTCGGGTGTGGACGCGGTGAGCGGTTGATTGATCCATTGACCCGTCTTGATGAGCAACTCTTGTTTCTTCCGACACAGAATACAAACCCAAATCTGTTTATTCGATCTGAGTGTCACTTTCCCACCGCAGCGGGCACAGCACCTCACCCTACAATAAGCACACACGTGACCCACACCATCCGCAAATTTCGTTTTGAGGCACAACTGACATGTTGCATCCAAGCCTGTCCCAGCTTTTCTTTGCTGCTCACTCCGTTGGCGAAATTTAGCCTCCAATATATTTACTTCCTCCGCTTTTCTCCTGCCACGCCAAACCGACAACAACAACAAAGAAACAATCCATTATTCACCAATTAAATCCTGTCACAGTAATGTAATGCTCAATTTAGTAATCAATTCATAATTTTGACGCCCGAAAGCAAACCAAACAATCAACTACAGCGTACAACCACACTACTTATAATGACTGACGATAAGTAAGAGAGATCGGGAAGGTGAAATAAAAGAACGAAAGAACGGACAAGGTATGGAAAGCAAAACCGAGACACGAACCTGACAATCTCATGTTCTTTTGCTTCTTCTTGTTGCTGGCGCAGCATTACATTTTGAATAATTTGTTTTTCTTCTTCGGTCAGATGCGAGAGATCAGGCATGGAAGGCAAATCGGCGGCTACATGCGAAGTACTCGCCATCCTCTCATTCCACACACATCACTCAAAAGTTTTCCTGCGTATTCCTGGCCGCTTTGGCTTCGACTTTTTACATGAAAATCTTGCTCTGCAATCTGATTTCCAACGTTGACTCTACGTCCAGGTTCAACCCGGTCAACAATATTTTTCTTATCTCTACTTGTTTGTTTTTTCTTAATATTACACGTGGGCACAATCTTAAGAGTACCTGGACTTAAGCTTCCGTACCACTCACACGCCGAGAGATGATGATGATTCTGATGGTTTTTTAATGAGCCCCACAGAGGCAGGAATTTCTGATAAATTGTACTTACAAGTAGA
This sequence comes from Ptenothrix huangshanensis, assembly GCA_036851915.1. Classification (NCBI taxonomy): domain Eukaryota; kingdom Metazoa; phylum Arthropoda; class Collembola; order Symphypleona; family Dicyrtomidae; genus Ptenothrix; species Ptenothrix huangshanensis. The sequence continues at coordinate 2,300 of JAAXYX010000100.1, read as the reverse complement.
CGTAGCACCGACGTAATAAATAGCACAAAAATATTATATATTTGGAAGTTGACTGTAGTTGCAGTTGCAGCAGTACTTGAGGTTCGTGTAGTTGGGCTTGTCGTAGTCGTATACCAGTTCGATTTCGATTTCCTTCTCCGTTTGCTAATCCTCACAATAATAGTTCTCAAAGATTCACAATTTGAAGACGTGGGCTTAATGACCCATGAACGACGGCTGTAGGAGAAGCAAGGACAACGTGGGTAGCAATAGTTATAGTCCAGCTCGTACTCGGATTCCGTTTCGTTTTCGTACTCCTTATCAAGTCGACAATAATGGGGAATAAGTAGAAGAGCGAGGAGATGCGACGACGACAACGATTCCAATGTGCACGTACAACTGAGTTCCCCTGGTTCTGCTACTGATTCTGAGATGATTAATGATGACGTAAGTTCACCTTTCATCATCAAATTGGGGCCACACTGCAATCATAATCAAGCAATTAAACAAACATTATCAGACTTATCCGCAACAATTATACAATCCTGACTTTGGCAATTATTCAGCACTCTCGTTACTTCACATTCATATTTCCCTCTCCCTCATCAAGTCGCATATGCCCGTGGAACACAACGACCTTCTCAGTTCAAACCATCCTCAAAAATTACAATTAAGTTCTATTCCAATTCTAATCTTCTTCATCAACATTCCAGCCTACACGCTACTTCGAAACTACTACCAAGTCATCGACCATTGCTAGTATTCAATCGCCACCTTCTTCAAACCAACTATCCACCGGTTCAAATGCTTATCAAAATGGGACTGGAACAATTAAAACCACTATTTCTTATACTTAATTCATGAAGTAATTTTCATCAACTACTTCAAACAGTGTAACATTCAACTAATATGAATACAAAACTGACGGAAAATATTAGAATTTCCTCTCAGCTATAGTCTATTTAAAGAGAGTAACTTCAACATCAATGATGAACATCATCAACAACAAAGCACAACTGGAAAAATAAGATGAAAATGAATCTTTTCCTCTTTTCTAGGTTTGTTAATAAGAAGTTGAGACGAAATATCGACAAGTGATGATAATAAAGTTGGGCACGAGGATAAAATTACAATGAAAAAAGAGAGACTAGATTCTTCCAAGGATTACACGGAGCCTGTTTTTTGCTAGCGAAACTTTTATGAAGACTTTTTTCCTCTGTAAATTAAACACGGACAAAAGATCCAAACAGGAAATCCTCACGCTCCATTCACAGTTCGGCGTTCAGTGTTCAGTCCAGACGACAAAAAACGAAGATCATCGCATAGCTCCGTATTGTATAAAACCGAACCTCAAACCTATCACATTTTTCGTATATCACTTTTTCTACATATCTCTATTGGCTTTTCAAATTCCATGGTTTCGGAGCGAATTTCACACATCACATATTTCTAGCTTTATTTCGTCATTCGTGACTCGAACATTCGTCATTCGTAGTCAGTAGTAGGTACAAACAAAGTAACACAACTCAACAGAATTCTCTTTAGAATACCATCCTTCTTTTGTAATCCTCACATTCAATTGACTTTTACTGTCCTATGACTCTCACTGTGACTTGGGTAAAAAGGGAATAATGAGTAGATTTTTTACGAGAGTTGGCAGTTGGAGTTGAAAGTAGAATTTAGCTCCACTTGAAAAACTATAAAAAAGGAAACGTGTCTAGTAAGCTAAATGTCCTCTGTAAATCAATTGTCAATTGTCTACTCAATAGCAAATCCTTTGTTGGAAAAACATAATCAAGAATCAATTATACGGATAGGAAGAGAATATTGAAAACAAATGAAATGGTATACTATCAACTATACTACACAACACAGGATTGGAAAGTTTCTCGTTAATTTGGAAATATCACTGTAGTAAGTGGTAAATGGTAAGTTGTAATTAATTATTTAGTTGTTTGTATAGTTGGTTGAAGAAGCAGTCGACTGAGCGGAGAGAAGAATAGACAGGCAATGACAACAGATGAGAACAGATGATAAAATGAAATGGAAAGGCACCTCGTTTTTTACCAGAATAGTGTAGAGATGAAGCAAGATAATTTCTAGAACATAATGAAGTGCATTGATAGATGTTCAGATGTTCACTGAGTCTGTTAACTTATTTAACTTTGCTTTTAACACTGACAAGATGAAGTAGAAGAAGAAGTAGAAGAAGAAGAGGGAAATGAGAATGAGGAAGAGAGTATTTGAATTGGTTTGTACGTCGACAAGATGGGAAAGATGGACTGAATAGGACTTTTGAATGTGATTTGATTTTCTACCAT